>CAJQUN010002464.1:0-26424 GCA_907163345.1 Haberlea rhodopensis | reverse complement strand
TATTTTTATAAATTTTACATGATTGTTAATATTAAAAAAATAATATGAATTTTAGTATTTGTAATATAGTATTATAATACAAATATATATATTGGGGTATCACAGTCGTGTCGTATCCTGATTTTTTTGAAAATCCGTGTCCCCGGGTCCGTGTTGTGTAGGGTCGTCATATCAGTATCCGTTCACCATAGCCTCAAAGTACTCAAAAACCTGACAGATCCACTTTATATAATATATAGAGATATATATGTTTTCAAACGAAACATGTGTACATAATATCGATTGAATTTCACTATTTGGAATCATGGATATATTCATGGGCAAAGACTTTTCATGGGCTAGCCTGGAAACACATGTCCTTACTAGTTTATAGACATTGGTTCAATCTATAATTGGTTTGCCATGGTTGGCATGGGCTTCTAATATCATATTGGAACCTCTTTGTGTTGTCCTTTTTACGACAAATTTTAGGAGGGTCAAACGGGCCGGCACGGGCCGTTTAATCGTGCCGGCACGGCACCGTGCCGTGCCGGCACGTTTCGAAAATGGGTCGTGCCGTGCCGGCCCATTTCCACAAGGGGCCGGGCCGGCACGGCCCCTACGTGCCGTGCTTCGTGACGTGCCGTGCCGGCACGGCCCATTTCAAGTTTTTTTTTTATTTTTTTATTTTTTGGTGTAACGATCGATCGCTGCCCAATTGGCGATCGATCGCCCCTATAACCTAACTGGGCGATCGATCGCCAGTTAGGTGGCGATCGATCGCTACCAGTTTTAAAAAAAAAAAAAAATTTACTATTCGTGCCGTGCCGGCACGGGCTGGCACCCTATGGCCCGGCACGGCCATGCTACAGTGTCGTGCCGTGCGCTCCGTGACGTGCCGTGTGTGTGCGTGCCTCGTGAGTTCGCTCCGTTTGACATCTCTACAATATTTTTTTTATCGAGTTTCTTACAACTCTTACGCTTGATAATAAAATTAAGATGAACACTAAACTGGACATCTTTGAAGCAACACGCATTAATTTACATGCAGCAAAGGCGATCTATAGCCAAATTCAGCATTCAAATGAATATGTTAAATTAAACACTACAGTTGCCTTAAAGAGGCTATGTTATCAGAGCAGATGAATAATTGAAACTGGAAATGGGAAATTACAAATATCATTTTTGTCCCTTAATTGATGTTTACTACGATGAAAATCTCAATCTAGTATACCAATTATCTACAAATCTCTACAATGTTTATGAGGTCATGTTTCTTTCAACACCTTTAATAATAAGTTTCCTCAAAGAAATTGACTAAATTACTGCTGGGGAAGTTTTCTTACGAAGAGCGAGAATCCAGGAACCAAACACTTTTTCCCAATAACGAGAGCAAACCGCACCAGCATCAAACACTGCCATTTTTCTTGGATCCACGGGACAGGATTTTTGTTGAATTGTCATCTCATCTAAAAGCCATAGACTTAAATAGAGATTGAATAATTTATTATTTATTCTCTAACATTCTCCTAACTTGTGAGCCAATTTGTTCATTTTTTTAGGAGGCCAATGAAGTGGATATTTTCATGGTGGAGTTGTTGGTAATCAGTCTTGAACTCAGGACATCGCGTTACTCAGATGTTCTAATACTATACCGAATTGTCGTCTCATCTAAAAACATGACTTATAAGAGATTTGACAATTTATTATTTATTATCCAATATTTATATATGAAATATAAATATTTAACTTATGTGATATGTATTGTTGTTTATCCGAATTAAGTTAAAGAATGAGGATAGTGGTAGATCTGTCATAACCAGTTGGAAAAACTATTCTCATCTCATGGAACCGTAATATGAAATATAATTATATGTAAAAGAAATTATGTACAAAGTGAAATATATAATGACATTTTCCTAATCTAAATTTATATTTTAGCTTCTATGTTATGTTTTTTTCATTATAACATAATATGGATACTACAACAGCAATCAAGTATTTATCTCACTAAATATGATCGGTTATATAAATCCTTCGAGTTGTCGACGTATTGTGCTCTATTCCCTACTAAATCATCATCAATATTTAAAAAAGAATTTATAATATAATATTGATAAATGTAATTTTTATATATTTTTTAATTTAAATATTAAAAATTATATAGTATATTATTAATTAAATGAGGTGTGTTAGAAAGTTGGTAAAACCATGTTAAAAATCATAAATAACTATATTATTTTCGCTGCGTAATTACTCGTGAATGCTTAAGCAAAGTCGTTACTGCCTCTTCGCTACATTCCGTCCAATTCACCCTAAAATCGCATGGGAACAATCGTAATCGTCATAAAAAAACTTGTAATAAGATTACAAAGCAGTAAGTAACACGTAATGCTTACAAGGATTTGAACATATACAACCGTTGCGCCTGAAAATGGAAGAACTTTCAATACAGAATCACCCACGCCGATTCCGACAATGGCACCCTTTCAAATTGCGTCCCTCCGCATATGCATATATCCAGACTAGTAGGCAAGGTTTCAAGAAAATCGAAGAAAAATGGACCCTTCTGCACGAAAACCCCATCTCTTTTCCCTCTGGAAACATGCCCTCCAGTAACAGACGAAGCATTCAATCTCTTTCATTCCATAGACCGGGAACTATACATCCAGTTGATCCAAAACTTGGGCCGTGAACCGGTCGAGTCAATGAAGGTTATGGCAATCTGGATATGGCTTGAAAGGGAAGGCGGCAACACCAACTTGATAAGAAGAATGCTGTCTCTTCCTCTGGCGTTGTTGAACGAACTTGCGGATGGATGAAACTGTGATGTGTTAAAATATGTGGAAATGATAGGTACTTGTTTGTGAATGGGAATGATCAGATTACTCTTTTGCCAGATCTTTTGAGTACCCGTGTTAGTCTACGGTTTTTCCACGAAAATCGAATCACAGTGCTGCATGGTATGAGTAAGATTATGGCCACCGTCTGTTCCCGTGCTTTTAACGACATTCTGCAGCGGTTTTGCTAGAAAATGCGGCTGTTTATGAAGTTGGAGAATCTAGCATGGCTGCAGATTGGAGAAAAAGTTATGCAGATGCTTATCATCCTTATCTCAACGTGCCCGCATTTTATCCTCCCCCACAGCCGCCGCCGCCGCCTGCAGGCCGCAGACCACCAGTGGTGGCGGATGCATTTGGAATTCGGTCCACATGCTTGCCGGAGGAGGGTTTTCAGGGGTGCATGATTCTGAGTTTCAGAGCCAAATGCTGAGTAACGAACTTGGAGATTTCTTGAGCAAGAATTTGCTTCTGGAAATCAATGGTGATGTTGAAGAAGAAGTTCTCCCTGATGATAGAACCATTTTCTTGACATTCTCCAAAGGATATCCCATAACAGAAGCTGAAGTTCGAGAATTCTTCACTAGGTAAGTAACAATTACTTCCTCTTTTCTATCTTATCCTCTCTAAACTGATATAAAATGTCTTAATCTTAAAAGTTATATTATAATACAAGATTAAATATCTAACATGTTATCATCTTATGGCGCCCTCAAGATTATATGATTAATTCCAGAACAATTAGGGAATGGCCCCGTATGTGGATTTCTTTTTATTTATCTATTATGATAACTGTACTTATTAAATGTAGTTTTTTTTTTTATGGCTTGCATGATATTATTTTTGATAATGTTGTATGTATCGATAAAAAGATAGATCACAAAAAAGCATAATATTTTCTAACCAAACTTATTGATCTCTTGTCTCTTAAATTCTCTAAATTTTCTGAAGTTTAAGAGGCTCAAACTGCTTTTTCGCTACACTATTCTTATCCACGGTTCTCAACTAATCTTGGATTTGTCAACAATATAAAGGAGATTTGGAGATTTCATGGAGGATCTAATAATGCAAGAAGTAGGGGAAGAAGAGCAGGTGCTGTACGCTCGAATGGTGGCACGTTCGGCTGCAGTAATCGACACCATCGTAGGAGGGAATAAGGTGAAGTATTCTATAAATGGGAAACATGTTTGGGCGAGAAAATATGTGAAAAGACAGCAGCAGCAGCAGCAGCAGCAGACTTCTTCATCTTCTTCAGTAATAAGGTCACCTCCTAGAGGTGGGGATCAGTCTCCTTCAGACCAAGCCGGAGAAGGCAGCATTTTATCATGAAGATATATTATTTACTTTATTTTGTTAATATAAGTGGATAATGGATTTATAATTCTATATATTTGATGTAGTACGGATGTTTTATCTAATATGATTTATTTTAACGAATTTACTTGATCGTGTGTTTTGTACACATTCATTGCCAAATAGGGGATTTTTTGTGTGTTTATGATGGGTGAACCACAGCCGTTAACCTTTGAATGCGTACTAGGTAAATCATCGGACTGATGTATAGTATGTAAACCACGTCAGTCAGACAAACCACACTAGGCAAGCCGTCACAACAGACTCGACCGCATCAAACTCTTGATCAAAGACCTCCACACTTACATACTCCACCAACTCAGCCACGCAATAATGGGCTAGGGGATTGGTAATTTGTTACTTCATCGATGAGTGCATAAGATATTATTATGGCTATTTGCTACGAAGCAAAGACGAGACCATAGAAGTGTTTAAACTCTACGAGAATAAGGTTAAAGACCAATCATGCCAATTGAATTTGAAATGGAGAAATTGTGGATTGATTATGTTTGAGTTTTCTAAGCATTTTACGCTTAATATTTGAATTTGCAAGAAATTAAATATCAAATTCGAGTTTTCTAAGTTTGTAGGTTATAATGAAAATGATGAATCAAATACGAGAATTTATTTTGTAAGTAAGCGCGCTAAATCAAAATTTTGCAAGACTTAAACTCTTGAATTTTGATTTCTAAGTTAATAACGCTTAGAATTTGAAACATGAAAGTTTGAACATCAATGAAGCCTTGATAAGTTCGAGATTGCCCTAAAATTGTGGGGGGGGGGGGGGGGGGGGGGGGCAAGATGAAAATCCTAGTAGACTGTCCATTTAGGCAAAGATGAAAATCCTAGTAGACTGCGGAAATGATTAAAGTCTTGCTACAAATATTTAAAAGTGTGGGGTACTAAAGTAAGTCATGACAACCGGCCAAAATAAAGATATGGAAAATTTTGACAAGTTGTGTTGTCAAAGATTTAATGTTAACAAGTGTGACAAATGTGACACACTGAAGCATATGTAATGGTATGCTTGTACATTGCTGATATGTTAATTATGATAAGCAATATAGAGATCATCAAAATGTCGAAGAAAATGTTAACAAAACATTTTGACATGAAGAATATTGGTGCAGCAAATGTCAAATTTGGAATTAGAGTTTCCAAGATATCTGAAATACTTCTCATAATTAATTCTAGTTTCAAATTTTTTAATCTTTGTGCTTAAAATTCAATTTTAGAACAAGAAATAAAAATCTTGAACTATGATTTTCTAAGAATCGTCAAACTTTAAATTTGAATTGTTAATTTAATTTGAGAATTTATAATAGTTTCGAATTTTGTAAGAAATAACGCTTAAATCCAAGTTTACAAGAAGCTAAATCTTTAATTTGAATTTGTAAGTTTACAACGCTTAGAATTCAAAAATTATGGTATCCTATTGTATTAGAAGTAAACAATGATGCAAATTGGATATATTATACGAAAGATTCGAAATCCACAAATGGTTATCATTGGTGTGGCTGTCATGTCATGCAACAATCGATCTATGATTAGATCGAGGTTATAACACTAGATTAATTAGTGTAAGCAATTATGATTCATTGTGAGAATCATTTGGTAATTACTATAGCACAAAACAGTATGTATAATTATAAATCTCGGCATATTCGCTGAATACATAATACCATGCGACATTTGATCTCTAATGGAGTTATCATAATTGATTATGTGAAATCAAAGGATAACTTGGAGGACCCGGTGACAAAAGCATTGAATAGATATCAAGTGTATGGATCATCAAGAGGACTGAGATAAAAATCTACAAAATAAATTTTCGTAGTGGTAACCCAACCTTGTTGACTTGAGATCTCAAGATCTTGGTTCAATAGGACAACTAAATTATGAAAATTTGAGTTAGCACTCGGGAAATTTTCCCAACCCATTTGGTAACGCTTATCGTGTACGCTCAAATTAATCCTTATCAGTTAATAGCAAAATAATGTAGTAGCATGGGTATGTATCGATCACACAAGAAGATGTATTCTTGTGTTAATTATGCAAACAAATAGTAAAAGGGGGATTTGTGAATATTTTATCTAAATTGTCTAGGATGCAAAAGTTAAATTAGAGCTGATTTAATCAATTAAAGAGAGATCTAGATTTCGGTCGACTCTACCATTGGAATTCACTCAATCTTCATCGATTTCTCATAGATGTAATTTTTATACATGAATATTCCCCATTGAATATTTAATCATATATCATATTAAGTTTAGTTAAATCGAAAACATCATTCAAATGTAACCATTATCGATTAATCAACCTTAACAACAAGAGTTAAGATTTAAACTAATGATAGCATGCGAACAAGTAAGTCAGATTGATTAAACTAAACAACATAAACAACATCAGTTTATATTTAATTTAGTCAAAAGTTTTCCCTAGGAATTTAATAACTTCAACAGCAGAGAATTATCAACCTAGTTGCTTCAGAAATTCGAATAATCAGACAATTACGGATATGATATCAAATTTAGCATTAGAATGTATGAAAATTATTAGGTAGTTAGTCTAATAACCAAACAACACATTCATGGCAAGATAATTGAAAAACTCATGATATTCAATAAAAATCACAAATTCAAAACAATAACCTCGTGAATGAATTAAACTCCATGGTTTTGTCTCCCTCAACCAAGAATAAGAGTTTAACTACTCATAACTAATGAAAAACAAACAAATAATATATAAAAAACATGAACAAAAGTAAGACAAATTATGAGAATCGCCACGGGTCGAGGTTGTCAATCCTGCCTTGTGTTGAAGCTTCAAACCGCCTTCAAAACTTGAAATAGAATTTTATTCTAGGTTTAAACTATGATGTAAAATATCTAACCATCTGATTTGAGGCCCCTAATCTCGAATTACATGGTAGGGTATCAAGTAATTATGGTAGAATTCGTGTTGTAGGATAGCAACAAATCAAGTTTCCAAATTTCTAAAAATACGCCCGACGATCGATCAACGATATTTGGGCGATCCATCGCCATCTACAATAACATTTTTCGTGTCTTGCTTGTTTGGGCAATTGATCGAGCTGGTTTGGGCAATCAATCGCCACCTCCAGATTTTTGTTGCTCATTTTTTCTACTTTTGGCGATCAACTTGCATTGGCCATAACTTCTTCATACGATCTCCGAATTAAGCAAATTAGCTGTCCACACGGAGATAACTAAAAGTTCTACAACTTTTATCGTGAAAACATTTCAAAATATGGTTGGAACATGAAGAAAATCAAGGAGAAACAAAGTGACATGTGTCTTGGATTTCGATTTCTCTCTTTTTTCACTTTTCTTCATTCTTCGAACGTTTTAGCTCGAGTTCTTCACATTTTCCTACATATGACCAAAATTATGATTAAGTAACATATGTAGTAAATTATCAATCAAAATATACCTAATCATTGACAGTTAAGCGCATAAAATGTGTCTATTTCTAGCAACATCAAATACCCTCATACTTAGTCTTTACTTGACCTCGATTAAATCAGATATAGTTACAATCTTTTTGGTAGCTCGTAGCTTCATAACAAACTAAGTTGTCATCACTTTAATGCCTCAACAATTTAAACATGCATAATAATGAAAGTTGGTAAAAAGTTAACAGAATGGAACAAGTTCAATCCCTAGACATCTCATACTCAACAAAGCAGCGAACGTTTGTTGTGTTGTCATAAACAAAGTGTTGTAAGGACCCTAATCCTTAAGTGCGGATCAAAGGCATCATTAGAGCTAATATAAATGATCAGAGTAAATTAATCGTGTTGAGTGTATGAGCTTTAAGGATTACATGCCAAAATGAGGACTATCAATGGATTAATTACATTCCATCATCAAAAGAATGTTATCAACTATAGTTTTACACTACTCCTAGAGTAGACACTATACAAAACATCATGTCCTTCATCTACCAAAAGTGCTCTTCAAGCTCACTGTCTCAACCCGTATTAGCCCCCTTCATATCATGCAAAAGTACCTACAAGGACAACCCCCAAACATGAGCAATGATATCATTCATATACAACACAATATGAATATAAAGCGTAAATGCATAATCATAATAAAACACTTCATGTTTTTTCCCATGCATTTCAAACGCTTCCCGTTTGGTTGTCCCTGTACCATAACTCATGAGTATAATCAATAGATTATAATTAATGGTCTACACATGTCATGACATAATACCATCTCATCAATATCAAATACCAATCACCAATCCCTAGTCTGTCCATCACAATGTATTTTAATGCCCCTCGCTTATTTACATATAGGCGGCATAGAATAACCTCGCTTCAATGGTCATGCGGTACTCCCACCCCTCGCCTCACATGAGCGGCAAATATCCTTTCCTCGCCCTACATGATAACCACGCTCAAATGTGACATGCGGCGCTCCCACCCCTCGCTTCACATTTAGCGGAACCAAAACAAATAGTGGCAAGCATTAAAATCATCAAGGGATGACCACGACTCATGGGATGTGCACCAATAATCATATGCATCTACAATCATCATGCATAATTCAACATGTATTTGCATCCACAATGCATAATCACATATATACTCGTATCCACAATGCATAAACAATGAGTATATTAGATACATGTACCGTTGGGTGCCCGTACGTCCTCTACGTACCTTTCCAAAAGTGGAATTGATATGGCTTCAGTTCCTTGGTTGCGTTGCTACCTGGGATGGTTCTACACAATCACACAACCCCATATTAGAAGCCAAAATAGTCAAATACCAAAAATTCGACAAAAGAAAGCATTTCTCAAAATTCCACAGTTGGCGATCGATCGCGCCAAACATGGCTATCGATCGCCTAACCCTTGGATTGGCTACTGCCTCTCGGCGATCGGTCGCCTCATATCAGGCGATCGATCGCCTGTCCCGCAATTTGGTACTGCCCTTCGGCGATCGATCGCCCCATTTCAGGCGGTCGATCGCCTCGCACAGACTCGCGATTTTTCACCATTTTGCATACCAAAACCTTCCAATCCATACCAATACTTAAACCATCAAAACCAACAACATAAATAACAACATAAACCTTCAAAATACACCTCAAAACAAACATAAATCCAACCCTCAACCAAAACCACAACAATCCAACACAAACCCATTGTAAAACCCTTCAAAATCATACCAAACTAAAATAAAACCTTACAAAATCAACAATGAGGTATCCATACCTTGGGGACCTCAAATCTCCCAATAAACTCCACAAATCAACTTTTTGCAAGGATTCCTCTTCACCCTTAAGCACCAAAACGAAAATGGGAGAAAATGAAGGGTTTGGGTGGTTTGGTAAAGTAAAATGAAAGTGAGGTAAAGGTAGGGTGGGGTTGGGTAATTAATTAAAATGCATTCCACAATCTCATGGTGTATAAAACACCCCAACATGATATTTTCAAAAGCATTAATCCAAAATGCACCAAAACATCAATTAACTCATGCTTTCCAAATAATTGCTAACCATGGCAAATAAATCATGCTAAAAGCAATTTTCCCCAACATGCACAACATGCACCCTGAAATGCACTCCCGGGTCATCCTTTCCATGTGACCATGCATTTCCACACATTAATAAATCCAGCACATAATCAATTAATTACCACCATGATTAACCATATAAATACAATTAATGCCCAATTGCAATTAATAATTTCGGGGATATCACAAGTGTCAAGCACAAATTATATATCCAAATAATGTAAACCCACAATAGCTCAAGTTTTACATCAACACAAGTATAAGCTCACTTGCACACTCTTCTCCACTATCTTAGCCACTTGCAAACATAAATCAAGTATGTCTTTATTCTTTATTAGCTTAGTTTGGCCTAGGTATTGGCTTATGAAAAAAAGGATAAAAATATGTCAAACAAGAGATTATGGTGATATGCACAATTAAAAACTCATCTTCTTGCATTATTTTTTCAAACCTTGTTCATTTTGTAAGATTTATTTCAATTTTTTCTTCTCTTTTGTGCCTTGACTCCCATTGGAGTCATATTTTTAGCAATTTTCTCAAGGCATCCATTTTCTTTCATGCATCTCATTCTTCTGACAGTAAAGCTCTCAAAAATATAATAATACAAGTGCATGTTAATGAAATACATCATACTTCTTTCAAAGGCATGGGTATTAAAATCATATTTAGGCTCACTAGGAAGATGATAAGCTAGTCAAAAAATGTTGAATGTGGTTGTTTTGTATGCTTAGCATAATATAAAGCTCAAAAATGGTACTAGTGATAATTTGTTTACATGGTAGGCTTGAAATGCTCAAACGCATCAAAGATGGCCTATATAACTTTCATGTTCGCAAGTAGTCTAGACATACGCCTCAAAGAGCATGTAGTTCCAGCATGTATCTGAGACTTCCTAAACTATCACAAAATTCACACAATTTCACTACGATATGCACACTTCACAAGTCATGACAATATCGTGCTCAAAATATTCAATTACTATGTCAAAGCATAATTTTCATTAGAGTTCAAAGTGTTCCAAGGTTAGGAATTCACCTATGTTAAAAAGCATGCATGACTTCAATTAGGTTTCATCATGGGCTAGTGATTCAAAAGTTCATGTCATCACTAACTATGTGTAGGACCCCAACTCGTGTTCTCATCATTAGTGCATTATATCGTCATAAGTGTCATAATTATCACATTAGGGAAACTCTCCTTTCACATGCCACATACTCACAATATGAGTCTATAAAATTTTGGACATGATCTTCCCACAAATCCAGTTTTAGTTCAACCTAATTCAGTTATACACATTTCATAATGCACTAATCGTATTCTCAATTTTTCAATTAAATTGCATGCAACAAATGAAAAGAGAACCATTAAAATATGTATACAACCCATATACACATATCATTGTGCTCACAAACGAGCATTGACAATAGATGTGTATCTACTTGTATAAGATACATTACTCTATATCAATATTGGTACCTCGCTCTCAAGAGCATCCTTGTTCAACGGCTCGAACTCATTTACATAACCAATGTCGTACCTGCTTTTCCTGTTCCAACAGAAACAGCAATCACGGGGTTAGCATACAAATAACATAATCATAATATCAACACATACACAAATAATATTTTACAGAATACAATGTTGTAATTAAATGAATACTCCCTGGGTACACAATGCCCATGAGAAATCTCCTGCACTGTTCCTATTCTCAGAATACCACATCATCAACCCATAATCGATAACCACAATCGTCAATCACATAATCGATAATAATATATAATCGACAATAGGTTAGATCCTTATAACAATGATTTATTGAATCACATGCATTTCAATTACCAATTTACACTTTAAATCTCATGATATCACCTCGCTCGCTCAATAGCGGCAGGATCATTAATCATTACCGCTCAATAGCGGCATCACCATAGCCATCGCACGCTCAGTAGTAGCATCACTATAACCATCGCACCATTCATTGGTGAACTCAAACTCTATCAACATATTTCTCAATAACTAGGTCAACAATTACACTTTCAGTAACCATTGCACCATTCATTGGTGAACTCAAACTCTATCAACATATTTCTCAATAACTAGGTCAACAATTACGCTTTCAGTACTTGTACGTCTTAACGTACTAATTCAAATAAAACAAGAATATATCATTCTTTAAATGCAACGTAATGTATTACCTATCGTACGTTATACGCACCTATGGTCGACTACATGATTTAGACATTCTCGACATCCGGAGGTTCGTACGGTATCTATACCGAATATCAATTCAATATCGTCAGTAATAATTCCTACGACATCAATATTCATCTAAAAGATACACCGGCCTCCTACCCTTATCAGTTACAATTTACCGTACTCCTTAAAAGATTCAATCGCCCATGTTATGCTTTATTAACTTGAGTTATCATCTTACTCGAACATGCAATATATGTCTTACTAAGGTTCAATACTTGTAACATTATCTCATTGTCAATAAAACTTCCCCAAAAGTCATAATCATCGTCAAAATAGACTACAAGCTCATATCTTAAAATGTCCAAAAAAAATAAATTTTCACAATTTTCAGGACAGAGATCAATCTCTATAATAATAGCGATCGATCTCTGAGAGATTGATCTCTGTCGACAGAAACATTTTTCCCAAAATTTCACTTTCGACGATCGATCGCTCCATTCTTAGGGATCGTTCGCTAAGCATTTTATCATTCGGGCGATCGATCGCAAGTACTATTCATCTTCACAAACTTTTTTTTTCGGGCGATCGATCGCTATAAGCCCAACGATCGATCGCTAACCATGTTTTCTACCAAAACTTGCGATTTTTAAGCATAAATCCAACCCAAAACACCAACTTCTCAAATCCCTCAATATTCCAATAAAAACATACTAAAACACCCCATTATTCTCAACATTAAACAACCCACAACCTCTAGCAAAATCAAATCAAGCAATTCCCATAACCAACTCAACAATCAATGAAAACCAAGAATAAGGTAAGAATTTGCTTACCTTCTATATACATTTTCATTGTTACAATATATGTATCATCGAAAAAGCGAATTTTTTTTAGGGTCACATGTTGATAAATGTTAATTAAATCTTTTGTTGTTTACGCAAAATAATCATTGTATGTTAATTAAACACCTGATTAGAACCGGACCCTCATAGCAAAACAGGAGTTGAAGTGAGTGCATCAGGTGGATAAGCTTCGACGCTAAACTCAATAAAAATCACTAAAAATCATTAAAATCAATAATAAAAATTATAATCAATACACCCCAATAGTGTTGAAATTATAGACCTAATAATACTGGAAAAGGAAATAAACAAGGAAGCAAGTGCAGGCATAAATTATCAAAAGTCTACAGATTTAACATCACTCGTATCTTCTCCTCTCTCCCACTTTTCTTCATCTTTCTTCAAAGCGTAATACAGTAATACAGAGCGGTGGGAGAGAGTGAAGAAATGGGTTGGTTTCTCTGTACTGGAAAATCGAGGAAAAAAGGGAAGAAGCCAGTGGAAATCAAGTCCGAAGATCAGATCCCATCAAATTTAGGTGCTTAGGAAGTACCCAAAAAACGATTGAAAGATTTATCATTTATTTATCAATTATGGGTTTAATTCTTTAATATGCTCAGAGTCACTTTGACTTTTCTTCTCTTATCTTTTTTAATAATTGGATTCATTTTGGTTATGGTGTTTTAGTTCTGCATTTTCATGTGTAATTTATTTACTGAGCGGTGAGTATATGGGTCGCCAAAGTGTGTGGAATATTGGCCGTGTATTGTTCTACTGATCTAGCTTAATTTGTTGTTGTAAATGCTTCGAAATGATCTGAATTCTTAGGTATGTGGCAAAGATTATAAATTTGAATATTACATGGATTTTTTCTCGGTGGCACCTTGCATAAGAAGATAGAAAGGGCTAGCATTGACTAGTTTAGATAATGTTTGCACTTTAGGCAAGTCGATTATGAATTTTTAAGCTTTTGGCTGCCTGTATAAGCATTATTTTACTCGATGAAAATGGAAGAAAGGAGTAAAATTATTGGAAATTTCAGCTAATAACGGTCCATTCGGATTATCAGTGGCACTCCTAGTAGTTTAAGGAAGTTCTCCATTGCATCGGAGTAAAGTTTTATTGGTTATTTCCTTCCTGGATCTTGTTTGGTTTCCTAATCAGAAAGTTTGAAGAGCTTAAAGAGGTGAAATTTGGCGGAAGTATTGCTTCTCTCATGATTTTTGATCAATTGATGACAATAATATGTACCATCTCTGGATGCTTAATTGGTACAGTATGGAATCTGTTCTATGATTATCTTGGAAGTCTTAGTTAAATCAACGGGAGGAGATTGAAGTTCCATTTAGTCTCCATGACTATTCATATTTCAGATGGCTTTGGATACTGAGAAGCTTTCATCTTCTCATTGCAGAGAAACTGAAATCAAATCCTGATGAGGCTCCTAAAGATGGAGGATCTGGTCATATTGCTGCATATACGTTTACATTTCGGGAGTTAGCGGCTGCAACCAAGAATTTTAGGACAGATTGTCTGTTGGGTGAAGGTGGATTCGGAAGAGTGTATAAAGGACGACTGGAGAGCACTAATCAGGTTTGTCCCGTTGATTATGAAAGCTTGGGTGTTGTTTGGTCTTGCTTTCAACTCTGTTCTGCTTACCACTATTTTGTGTATAAAATTTTAAGTTATATAGTTTTAATGATGTGTGTAGGTTAAAAAAATGTTTGAAAAAAGTAGTGAGGAAATTGTGTCTTTGTTGCAAATATTTTGGGATAGTTGATTGGGGAGTATTATTTGCACTCCACAATTTGCATCTTCTTAAACTGACGATGATATCCTTCGCAAATAGTTTTAGTTTTTAAAGGGGATATTATTTG
This sequence comes from Haberlea rhodopensis, assembly GCA_907163345.1. NCBI lineage: Eukaryota > Viridiplantae > Streptophyta > Magnoliopsida > Lamiales > Gesneriaceae > Haberlea > Haberlea rhodopensis. The sequence goes on along the minus strand of CAJQUN010002464.1, from coordinate 11,786 downwards.
CACCACAAACCTTTTTTATTGTCAGTCTACTTGAACAACATAATCTGTTATTCGCAATCCACCTGACCTTTTCAACTTATGAATTGTCTAAAACTTAGAGAATTTCAAATTATTTTTAAATTGAAAACATAATATTTAAAAACAATATTTACCTGATGCTGTAAAAAATGACATAATGTCAACATCATCTGATTGGCCCCTAATTCCTAAGCAGCCCTCCAACCTAATCAGGAAAGGCCTCTTATTCAGTCTCATTCTTAGAAGCCTTGGTTTTGGATCCTTGAAAAACTATCTCCCATTGTTCAACCCTAGTTTCCTCCGGACACCGAACTGGCAAACAATGTTCAACAAAAAAATCAGCATCTCATTTTCGTTAATTTTAACTAAGGGCTCAATCTCATATCATTAGAGAATTAGTCAACGGCTACCGCTGAGAGCTTCTGAGCGGGCCTAATGGGGACGGGCCTTATAGTCCCACTTATCAAAAAAGCATGCCACTTCGAAGCCTTCATCTGTTTACTGGATTGTATATTATGTTAACATGCCTTTGGCAACTATCACATGCTTTAACCAAATGTTTAGCATCCTCCTCTATAATCAACCAGAAGTAACGTGCTCTTAAGGCCTCACGAGCCAAAGCAATGTCCTAAGATGGTTCCCACTTCCCACAATACTTCAAGAAATTCTCAAGCTGAAAAAGCTCTTACAGTGATTCTTCCTAGCCTAAACACCTCAATAACAGTGGATAGATTGATATTTATATAGAACCCCTTTAACTAATTAGAGTCTTGCTTCTCGCCTTTTAACGCCGCGTGCCTTCTTCAAGTCAAATTAGAGTCTCCATCTAGCAAGAACCACATTATGTCTCTTCTGCATTCATTCATGTATTTCAGAGGCCTCATGGCCGAGCTCTGAAGGTTGAGCTCGACGTGAAGCACAAGATCCTTATTTTTCCTACTCATTTATGAGCTAGCCATTTTGACTAACTAATCAATCTTCTCATTTTCCAACCTCGGAATTTTTATAACTGTCAATTCGGAAAATTGGTCTCCCACCCCTCTCTATGCCTGCGAATAGTTTTTCGGCCTTTGATTTTTCACTTTATAAGCCCCATTCCCCTGCAAGATTTACCAACTGAGAATTTGAATACTCCACTATCAATGGGACTCTATTTATGGACGCCCGTAACTTTATCAGGAAGGGCTCGTTTTTAGCCTCGTATTTTAAGGTTTGAAATCCAAATGACCTGCCTGCTTTACTTTTTCTCCTTGAGGAGAAACTAACATTAGATATTGAGAAATAAATCTGGCCAAGGATGCCTGTGGTTCACTTTACTAGTCTTCCGAAAGCCTCTGTTTATGTGAGAACTTTGCCGAGCAAACCGTTAGGACGTGAGAGGAAGTATGGTTTAAGCTTCCGAACCATGTCCATCAAAGTCATCGTTAACTTTTATAACCTTGAATATCAGAGCTCAGCCCCCTTTAGTGCATGATGACTCTAGTAAACTGTTTTGAAAATCGACCTATATTGAGTGAGCGAAAATATACTCACTGTTATCATTATCTGACAAGTATACCCATAGCCGTTCTCCGAAGCTTGTAGCGGCCCCCTTTAGTGCATGACTGGCCTAAAACTGTCTTTGATCCACATATTGAGAAATGAATCTTGCTAGGGATGTTATTCTCCAACTAGCCTTTTGACTTTCTGAATACGAAAGGCCAATTCCCTATGTGGCCTTAACTTTTTCGTGAATTAGCTTCAATCCCTTTTGCATCACCAGAAACCCAAGAACTTTCAACTTCTCACCAAGTATACACATTTGTTGTGGTTCAATTTCAACAACCTATACCATCTCAAAGTGCGAAATGTCTCCTCTAGTTTGGCTACCAAGTTGGGAGCCTTCTTAGACTTGACTAGGATGTCATCCAAATGTACTTCAATGTTTCGATCCCTCAGCTTCATGAAAACCTTGTCCATTAATCTCTAATAAATTTCTCCTACATTTTTGGCCGCATTCACATGATCACATAACATAAAATGGTGGTAAACTTGTATGCGTCAATGATCGGTAAAAACTAATTGTCCCTAGCTACTGCTAGTCCCACTAAACAAAGATAATGATAGCATAACTAACTACATATATTCCCTCAGGCACGTGGATCTCTTCTGACGTGGCCTCTTGTGTAGACTTGATAGACCATGGGCTTTTTATTCTCTGGATCGTTGTTTTCATTTGCTTCATGTGTTACTTTTCTTTACGGGCTGTAGTATTTTCATTTGCTTCATGGGCTGTAACATAGAGCAGCTCATGTCCTGTAGTTGAATCGACCTGCATTCAATTCTTGGTAACATGTGATAACCTCCAGACACGCGTTGTTCGAATCTTGAAAATCAACACTTATCCGCCACTTGCACCTCAAGACTTGGGAACTAACACCGCATATGATAACCATCTTGGGAATTGCATCTCTTCGATATGTCCCGACCTAAATAACCCATGCACTTTGCTTGGCTAACCTTACATTTTCCAGGTCCAAAATGCTTTTGCGATTCGGTGTTTTGGTGCAATGTTAAGACTATGTTTCATCACGTGTGGATACACTTTCTAGGTCTACTGCCAACTAGCAAACACATTATTTTCCGTAAACATCTTAACAATTTATTCTTAGCTCAAATTTGGTAGTTTTGTCAGGTTACCCAGGAATTATATCGGCAGGCCCATACTCCTCTTTGGTGGTTACTCCTTTACTATTTCCCCCTGTAGGTGCATTTCCTGAATTGCTATATCCAAGCGCTTTTGAAATCAGCCCGGACTATATCCACATAGCATCTCCTTGATGCACGTTGATCTCCTCGGAATTCCCTCACTTTGACCTGACTGGGATTTCATTTTCTGTTGGGATATAGAGGGCACGACCTTGAAATTACCGGTGGCTGGGTGCTGCAATATAATATTGTAGATAGATAGTCTGCTATCATAAAACAAACCATTTGGGTCTTCATTCTTGGCTCTACTCCCATGGGTAAGGGCATACCGATTTACCCGACTGATGCAACACATGGCCAGCAAACCCATACAAGGCCGTGATCACTGGCTCGAACTTGTCTTAACTGATGTCCATTTACTCAAATGCTCTTAAGAAAATGATGTTGATTGCTTTGTCTCAATCAACAAATACGTGAACGATATCATAGTTGACAATGAGGCCTTGCAATCAAAGCGACATTATGACATGTCTGAACACCTTCAAGATCGTGGGGCCTAAGCTGATACTTGGCTCTTTTGTTAACCCTAACATCCCATCGACCTCCATACCTTCCAGCTGCCGACTGTGAGCCTTCTGAGCTCTATCTGGATCTCTATCATTGCCCCCCATCCCGAACGATCATGTTGAAAGTGCAGTGGATTAGGTTCTGTGGAAAATAAATAATCTGAGAGTTGAAAATACTCTTTATTAATTGAATAATTAAAAGAGTTACAGTGGTTATCTATTTATAGGTGAATATAAAAGATTATTGAAGGAAATTACCTGATTTATCTCTATCTAAATCAAATCAAACTAAATCTCTAGATAATATTATCCTACCAAACTTATAATATTATCGTACCAAGTTTACTGTAGCAAAAGTCGCGAAATTACTGTAGCGCAAAATCACGAAGGTACTGTGGACAGAAAGGAAAATTGCCTTGTAAAGTTCTGAAAAAAATCACGGCACACAGTGTATGCAATTGGAAGGGTAGAGAAAAGGTGAATCATTAGCTGCTATGAAGGCTTCGATTAGATAGAATAGCCGACGGGAAAAGACAACCCCACCCTGAACGTACGATGAGTTTACTGTTGTAGGCCTAGCCGACGGCGGCTGAGTTGAGATAGTAACAACTCGCCGGTGGCTAGGGTTTGATAAGCTTTAACCTTACTTTTTGCAACTTAAAGCTCTGATACCATGTAGAAAAATAAATAATCTGAGAGTTGGAAATACTTTTATTAATTGAATAATTAAAAGAGTTACAATGGCTATCTATTTATAGAATTAATAGAGAAAACTATCTGATTTATCTCTAACTAAATCAAATCAAACTAAATCTCTAGATAATATTATCCTATCAAATTATAATATTATCCTACCAGTTTAAATACAAAGATTTAAATACTAAATCTTTATCTAATTATTCAACAGGTTCTTGCCATTGTCTGCAGGCTTTCCTGTTGAATTCTCTCTCTTGTGTGTTTTCCTCTAATTTGCTCCCTCCTCTTTTGTTGCCCACCTCTTGATATTGATGTGGTCGTCGATTATTGTAACCCCTTGGGTTGTTATTCTTCCTTCATCGGGTTTACACCTTTCTGTCATGATTCCTAATATTCATTACAACTCCATACCCAACTTTTGGCATTCCTTCCTAATCATGCTCATACTCTCCATGGTACTTGCTGAATTTGTCTCGTCAGGGCTTCCTGAGACCACCTTTTGCACTCTTGGGCTGTGGAGCACTTTGAACTCCTCACATATCTCTACGGCCCTTTACCTGCTCAATTGTAAGGGCTTGTAAGAAGTAACCTAGGAAATAATTTCTTTCTGTTGGCCTCTTCTTCTTCGCCATTTTAGCAGCAATCTTCTACTTGACCCTCGTTGTTCTGTGTGCCTTCTCATATTCACGTATTTTTCACTTATTAATATACTAGACGCTACAGGTAAATTTGTCACACATATAATGTCTTACAATCTACTATTTTTGTCTTTCCCTGTTTACTTTTTCCCATAATTAACTTGAGCGCCAGAGAGGCTTCATCCGGAAAACCCCAACGCCCTCTAATGTGTTTGTTCATGTTCTCAGGCCATTTAATACCAGCCACTAGAGGGCGAAAGGGTGCATATGTGGCATAGTTTGCAAATGCTAGTGATCCTATACCATATTTCCATAGCAACATCATTCTTTTTCTCTCATATATTTCCTTTTATTACGGAATTTTGCCAGTGCTCATTTTACTTTCATCAATTTTGACAATAATTTCTTCTGTTTCAGCAATCGTACAAACTTCAATAGAAACTATTTGGACTTTAAGAACGTTTTTTTTACAGATAGTAAATCAATGATTGATAAAAATATGGATCGAAATTATTAGAACAGGAAAAAATAATGAGACAAATAGGCTCATGAATTGTATAAAGAAACAAATGGAAATAAGTTATGTTGAAGTAAATTGCTTTAAGGAATTAATAGTCCTTGCAAGGGTTTCATTGTCAACTTAAAAATGAAGAGGTGTTTATGAAATTGGAGAGATAATTTGTGGACCGCAAATAATACTCTCATGGTCGATTTGAAATATTAGGTATGATTTGATTGAAATTTTTTGGAGAAGAACACCAACGACGAAAGCACTCTGTTGGGCCGACACTGACACTGAGAGATTAAAGCTAGGGGAGCGAATGGGACAACAAAAATTGACAGAATTTTTATAATACGTAGATAAATTCTCAGTTTTAAAGTTAAATCGAGCGGAGTTTGGGAGTCCAGCCTCACGGTTTCCCAATTCTTTATTACGTCTTGTTGTATCCAAAATGAATGCTGCTTTGAGTTCATGCAGATTGTGGCAATAAAGCAACTTGATCGGAATGGTTTGCAAGGGAACCGTGAATTTCTTGTTGAAGTTTTGATGTTAAGTCTACTTCATCATTCAAACTTGGTAAACTTGATCGGATATTGTGCTGATGGTGAACAGAGGCTTTTGGTGTATGAATACATGCCATTAGGCTCGTTGGAAGATCATCTACATGGTATTTTTTTAAAATTGCAGCTTGTGTACTTCTTAATGTCGAAGGATTGAATAACATTTATTATTAGCTTATTTGTTTTTGCTTAATTTTACTGCCTATCTATTTAATCTAAGTGATGTGATATTTATAAGTTATCTATGATCTGGTTAAATAGCTTGTGTTTGGATATTCCTCAGACCTTCCGCCAGATAATAAGCGACTTGACTGGAATACGAGAATGAAAATAGCTGCTGGTGCGGCAAAAGGGTTGGAATATTTGCATGATAAAGCGAATCCACCTGTTATATATCGAGATTTAAAGTGCTCAAACATTTTACTCGATGAATGGTATCATCCCAAGCTATCTGATTTTGGTTGGCCAAATTGGGACCCGTTGGTGATAAGACCCATGTATCTACTAGAGTAATGGGAACTTACGGCTATTGTGCACCAGAATATGCAATGACAGGACAGCTTACACTTAAATCCGATGTTTATAGTTTTGGAGTTGTCCTCCTAGAGATCATCACAGGAAGAAAGGCTATTGACAATTCAAGAGCTGCTGGGGAGCACAATTTGGTCGCTTGGGTAAGAGACTCTTCTACTTTTGCATAACACATTTTCATGTATGTCTGATTTCAAGTTTTGTTTATTTCTTTAGTAGAAAATATTGTGGGGCCCGTTGGGGGGGGGGGGGTTGGGGTGGTTAACAATGGGCCAGGATGACATATTAATTGTAGTCGGACAAAATGAGAGAAATGGTAAATTAATTGTGTTTTTATTACGTACACAATCATGTGCTTACTTTGTAATTCATTGAATTTGCCATTTTGAACTAGTCCACGTGTTATCAGAAATGCTGGAAATCCGCTCTGCCGCTTTCTTGTCTCTACCTTTACTTTCACTTTACCAGTTCTTATCTCTTCCAGCTCACTTCACCTCTACCGGATTCTTGTCTTTACCACTAAACTTCTCCTGTTACTTAACTTCTCACATTGAATTCTTCCGGTAAAGCAGATTTTTGGGTCCTGACAACCAATTAGACCTGTAGTAATGAAGTTAGTTATTCATAGGTCCTGATAGGGTTTGTGCATGTCAAAAATGAAAGCATTTAATGGCACCAATTGTGGAAGTTTGTGTGTAAATATATGCTTGTTTTGAAGGAATCATAATGGCGCCATTTGGTTAAGTTTCGATTCGATTGATTTTAAAAGTTTTGAAATAGAGATTTAAGGTTTTTTAATGTATTGTTGAAGTTGTGTTTGGTTGTAAAGAGATAGTTGTAACGATTATATGAAATGTGAAATGATATAATCATATTTAGAGAAAGAAGAGAAAAAAAATGATTGTGCTATTGTTTATGTTGAAGAGCTGATTTGGGATGTGAAATGATGTGATCATTATAATGTTTGAATAAAATAAACGGAACTTTGAAATTTTTTGTCAATCAAGTAGTCAGGCTTTTGAGTGGAGAAAAGCCTAACCAAACGTAGCCAATGCAGAACAGAAAGATTGAAATAGGAAATTAACAGTTTATAACTGTTCAAAACCTGATTTGAAATTAGTATCTGCACACCTCCCGACAAATGAAGATTCAAAGAATTGGTTTATCTTTCAATAGTCCTTAGAGTTCATACAAATATGTATTAAACATTGGTTCTACATTATTCTACTTAGCATTACAAGTAGAAGGGTGTGAAGTGTTTGTACGGGTGCCTAGAAAAACTCATGATCGAGTCACTAAGTGGACAATCAAAAATTTTGAGAGCCCGTCTTATTGTGGTAATGAAATATAAAACTCATGTATGCACTTCTTTATGGATGAAATGTTATGAGTGGTTAGAGATTAATCAAGTTCTTCAATGCGATCTGGTTGCTCACTTATTGCATCACAAAGGGCTATGGCGTGGAGCAGAGGCAGGAAGGGTTGGATGACTATTGGTTGGCTATATATTATGGACTATATGGTTAGATATGATTAAAAGAATATTCAGAGGAACTCGGGACTGGGAAATGACTTGCTGATTATAGTTCAATTTAGATCTTGATTTTGGATTAAGAATAGATGTAACGTGAAATTTCAGTATTTTTTTTCTGATTGGGTCAGGGAACCTAAAGTTTGTTTACTAGCATCTTAATTTTCAGTTTTCGTATGTATGGTATTGTAAACTTTTAGAGTACCTATAGTACTCTTTTTATATAATTATATTTTCCAAACAAAAAAAAAGAATAATCTCCAACAATAACATTATCTAAACCTTACTACTTTACAGGCAACATCATATAACTTTACTACTTTACAGGCTCGACCTTTGTTCAAAGACCGTAGAAGTTCTCACAGATGGCCGATCCTGTACTCCAAGGTCAGTACCCAGCTAGAGGCTTGTATCAAGCTCTAGCCGTTGCTGCAATGTGTGTTCAGGAGCAACCGAACATGCGACCTCTCATGGCCGATGTGGTTACAGCTCTAACATATCTTGCTTCCCAGAAGTACAACCCTGAAACACAGCCAGTACAAAAACCAGGCTCGGGTTCCTCCACGCCAAGATTTCGAAGGGAAGGGAACAGAGATAACGTCAGTAGACAAAGAAATACTGCCAAACGAGCACCTCTCTCGTACATGGAGGCATGATGGTATTGCCCTATACCCTTTAAGTTCTACATGATGTTTTTCTTATAATGGAAGAAGGTAGGCGTTCATTGGCTGCACCAAGATCAATGGCTGTTACGAGATTTTGTCACCCCAAAGTCTGTACAAGAGGTTCCTTTCCGTTATCACGATTTTCTTACTTCAATTCTTATCAAGTAAAAAAAGGGAAAATGAAGTGAACATGTCAAATATGTGAAGATTTTCTTTATTGAGTTTGTCTATGTAGGATTTCCTTTGCCTTCTTGGCCATTTTCTTTTGTTTTCTTCTATCTGTCCTACTGGGGTTGCCAAATTGTTCAGATGTGTCAACTCAGACCTTAATAGTTCATGTATCTTAATGTTTGTATTCATTGCTCTAGAAGATTGTTCTCTGCTGCTATGAACATTTGCCATGTGGTATTTTTATTGCATCAACTACAAACGCACTATATTTTCTTTGCCTGGCCTCGCTCTCCGTGGCAAATGACTTTCTTATTTGCACATCTTGACTGAGAATTTTGATCGAGAATTTTTGAGCCTACCAGTTTAAGCCTTAAAGTTTTGTTTCTCTCTGCTATTTACTGTCACTTACATGCAATTCTACACTTTTTTTTTTTTACCGGGGAATGGGCTAATTATTTTGCGTCAAGTGCGACTCGAACTCGACAGTAAAGCCAACGGGGTAATGAGTTTTTATCGTCAGACTAAGCTTGAGAGCTCATGCAATTCTACCCTTTGAACCATTATTTTTATAACGTCAAAGATTAAAAATAATAATATATCATTCATAATCCTAGTCATTAAATCGAACATTATTTATTTGTCAATATCTACATCATATTCAATCGTCTTAAATATCAATAGTATTAGATAGTCATGCATATTTGTATCACTCAAGTTAAAGAACAAACATAAGCATGTTGTGCTTTTTAATAACTTTCATTTGGATTATTTTTTAGGCGTTATTATCTATTTTTAAATAAAAAACAGATTTGAGTGTTTTGATTTCTTTATTTTTGCTATATTTTTCTAAAAAGAAAGAAACAAATAACCAAATCATGAGATGTTTTTTGGTTGTTTTAACTTATGTGTAACAATTTTGTATAAATTACATGTTCTTTTATTTTAATAGAATACTTAATATTTTGCGCTTTAAATCAGTGTTTTTCAACTTTAAGGAAAAACAATATAAAAAGCTTTTGAATAAGCAATCCAAAGCACACCGTCCTCTACCTAAAATATTCCTTTATAAATTACAAGTTATACTACAACTATTTGGATATTCTGCATTCTCTGTTTTTTAATCCCGTTTTTCTCCCCGATCACAGCACAACGTCAGGTTCCCTGATCTGCTACAAAGCCTTCTGCTAAATAAGCTTCCCGTGCGCAATTAACTCCCACCACCACCATGCCAGGCGCCCTCGAACCACCAATTTAATTCCCATTTGCGCACACAAGCCCTACAAATTCCTCAACTCTTCTCCGCCGACGCGCTACCACGACCGCCAGCACTCTGGTACTCCTGATCAATCATCCGCAGAAATATTCGTCAGCCTTGTGGTGCAAGACAATCCGATGCGCACCCCCTGCGCAACGTAGAATCAGCCCGAGCATTTTCCACAGCCTAAGCGCCACATCCCTTCTCTCCGGGGCATTCGTGGAGAGAAATCTTGCTCATTACCTCCTATTTGAAAAAACAGAAGGCAAGACGGTCGTCTCGATGCTCAAATGGATGCAACAGTCAATGGCAAGATTGGGAACCAATACTACGAATCTGACGTTGTCGCAGTTGCAAAATCATCGAGATAATCCGGCATCTCAGCCGACTAAATTGCTCACATTGCCTACGATCTAACCATTGGCCGCCGTAGCTGCCGTGCCACTCCTGGCGTGCAGTACGTGCTTTTTTCATTTATTTACTTTAACCGTTAAAATGTATTTTTTCTCGCATTGTTGTGGTAAATCACCGTATGCAAGGATTGAGTATTAGGAGCTATAAATTTATTTATTGTACATTGATTTGATTTTCTTTCCGCAGTCCTCATGTTTCCGTTGCATTGAATTTGAAGGATCATGTTTTTTTATGTGGATATAATCCGGTTGTTCCTATTATATGCTGTCCATTTTGGTCATAGAATTGATAAACTGATGATATGTTTAGCCTTTACGTCGAGAGCTGGTGGGGACACGACTGCTACAACGCTATTTTCTCTTGTGGCTGCCATTACGGATTGGCTTGATGGGTACCTTGCTCGAAAGGTGTCATTTTTCTTCTCCTTGTTTGTTGAAGTAAATTAGTGAGGTTCCTTTGCAGTTTCTTTATTTTGTAACTCACTTTGTTTTAATTTTGATGGAACAGATGAAATTGGGAACTCCTTTGGTGCATTTTTGGACCCAGTGGCTGATAAGGTGACCAGTGGCGCTCTTTTCCTCAAGGGTGACTATTATTGCAAAAATTTGTTAAGCTCTTATGTCAAAATTAATGTTCTATTCTTGAGTTAAATCTTACCAGTTTTCACTATGTAAAAGAGTCTAAAATATGAACTGTTTATGGTACTACAGGTAATTAAGGTAGAGATTCTTGCTTTTGGAAATTGTAGGCTCGGTGTTCCTTTGAAGAATGAATGATTCTTCTTTTCAATGAGATGCCTAAACAATTTTGCAGGTTTGTTGTGAGGACCTTATGTAGTGATTTTTCTTTAATGATGAATGCTTATGGTTGCGGCCACCGTGATCTTGTGGTACCAGGTCTCATGAGACTGGTATGTTGGGAAAGTGCAATGGCTGGTTACTGTGCCTGCAATTGCTATAATTGGTAAGGGTAGGGTCCATGTACTTGTTATGATCCGGAGTCATTTTCACACTACTAATTTAGATGTTGAAGGTACATTCTAAATTTTTTTGACTTGGTATAATAGTTTTAGTGTGGTAACATTGCAGTACCTAAAAATTAAGGTTTACTTTCATCCATACCCTGTTAGGAGGTAGAGTCGTCTATTAGCACATAATTGTTACCCCAATTATTTGTAAGATCCTACTAACTAATTTAGTTGTGATGCATAAATTGACTGAAAAATAATCTGTACAATTATTATCCCGAAAACAAGCAAGAGCGTATTTTCATAGAGCCCTAACATCATATAAACTCTCAAGTATCATACCTAAAGCTCATAACATCTTTCAAGTAGGCCTAAACAGATGCCTACCTTAGTTTTAAATAGGAGGGACTACCGCAAAAACGTAAATATTTAATGTTTTCCAACAGAGTTCCTTCAAATATAATCATTTTGTGGTCCCTTTCTTCTGATTCAGAATGCTAATTCTGAGTACGAGAAGGCAAATTAAAATCTATATCTGTAATATGCCATTAGAAATGAAAAGTTTTATCCAAAAACTTGCATTC
>CAJQUN010002463.1:0-26437 GCA_907163345.1 Haberlea rhodopensis | reverse complement strand
ACAAAGGAGGATGAATTCAAGAACCGAAGCAAGGGAGCATGACATCTCGGACTATGCCATGCATTACTCATCACTATTGAGGTATGTTCCTCACATCGCTACGAATGGGCATGCCAAGATGAGGCATTTCTTGAAAGGACTAAGGCCAGAACTATTTGATCGGGTTATCTCCACTACCCACCTCTCCTTTGATGATGCTCTTACTAGAGCTGAACTGGCAGAGATAGGAGTCAGTGCTTACACGGACGATGCACCCCCACAAGTTCCACCACCGAGATCGGTGTCTAATAATCTGAGGCCACGAGGAAATCATTTAAACCTCGTGGGGCTTCTTCTTCTTCTTCTCGTCTTGGTTGAAGGAGAATGGATAACCGGAGGGGTAGTGCACCTAGCAATAGAGGGCATACTCAAGTAAGTAGGACCGGAGTAGTGAAGTGTCACTTTTGTGGAGGACCACATCACATGCGCGACTGTACGGCTTGTTATAACTGTGGCAAGATGGACCACATATCTCGGTTCTGTCATATTAGTGATGGTCAGGTAGATCTCAGAGGGGGCAGAGGGAGGTTTTCTAGCGGGACAGTGCAGCAGAGGCAGCCGATGGTGCCTCGACAGATAGGAGGTCAGGCTATGGGGCCACCTCAGGGACAGGTTTATGCACTGACTAGGGAGCATGCCGATGCAGCTCCAAAGGAGGTGATAGCTGGTACGTGTCTTTTATTTACATATTCCACCTTTATTTTGATAGACACAGGTGCTTCGCACTCCTTTGTGTCTGCGGACTTTGTGGAGAGACATGTGCACTTCTCCGTTACTCACGTCTCTTTTGGTCTCGACACCCACCGGAAGGAATGTTGTTGCTGATCAGTTTCTTTCGGACTGCCTCATTTATTTTGAGGGCAATGAATTGAAGGCAGATTTGATTGTATTGGGTACATCAGATTTCGATTGCATTGTGGGCATCGACATACTGAACATATATCAGGCAGTAGTAGATTGTCGGTAGAGGACAGTTCGGTTCAGATATGATATGGGGATTCAGTGGACTTTCTATGGGAACGGTTCTCGTGCGAAAACTCCATTGATTTCGGCGATCAAAATGTCCCAATTATTGGAACGTGGACACACGGGCTATCTTATCTATGCCGTGGACACGAAGGGAAAGAATAAAGAGTTGAGGGTTGAGGATGTACCAGTGGTAGCAAAGTTTGCTGATATGTTTCCAGAGGAGATTCCAGGATTCCCACCGGCTAGAGAAGTCGAGTTTGGGATTGAGTTATTACCGGGGACATCCGCTATTTCTCGTGCCCCTTACAGGATGGCACCGGCGGAGTTAAGGGAATTGAAAGAGCAGTTGCAGGAACTCCTTGACAAAGGATATATACGCCCTAGCGTATCGCCATGGGGTGCACCGGTCTTTTTGTGAAGAAGAATGATGGTTCGATGCGTTTGTGCATCGATTACCGGCAACTGAATAAGGCCACGGTGAAGAACTAGTATCCTCTCCCAAGGATTGACGATTTATTTGATCAGTTGCAGGGTACTAAGCTGTATAGCAAGATTGATTTGAGATCAGGGTACCACCAGATACGGGTCAGGGAGGAGGATGTGCAGAATACAGCATTTTGGACTTGGTATGGGCACTACGAGTTCCTAGTTATGCCGTTCAGTGTGACGAACGCCCCGACTGTCTTTATGAGCCTGATGAACAGGGTGTTCCAACCATATCTTGACCAGTTCATCATAGTGTTTATTGACGACATACTCATCTACTCTCGGAGTGAGGAAGAGCACGTGAAACACTAGAGGACAGTGCTCCAGATCCTCAGAGATAATCAGTTGTTTGCCAAGCTCAGCAAGTGTGAGTTCTAGTTGAGCAGTGTAGTGTTTCTGGGGCATGTTATATCTAGAAGTGGGATATCGGTGGATCCCAGGAAGATTGAGGCTGTGATGGAGTGGGCTGCACCCACTTCTGTGCCATAGATACAGAGCTTTCTTGGTTTGGCAGGATATTAACCGACGCTTCATCGAGGGATTTTCTAAAATTGCTAAGCCATTGACTCAGTTGACTCAAAAGGGAATACCATTCTATTGGTCTGAGGCTTGTGAGCAAAGCTTCCGAGAATTGAAGCATCGGTTGACGACGGCGCCTGTGTTGGTGATTCCCACGGAGAACAAGAGGTTTGTCCTGTACACTGATGCATCATTGCAGGGCTTGGGATGTGTTCTGATGCAAAATAAGCATGTGGTAGCTTATGCATCGAGACCGTTGAAGCCGCACAAGGCTAGATATCCAGTCCATGACTTGGAGTTGGCGGCTATTATCTTTGCCGTGAAGATTTGGAGGCATTACTTGTATGGTACGTCATTTATCATTTATACAGATCATAAGAGCTGAAATTCTTGTTTACTCAGGCGGAGTTGAATATGCGACAGAGGAGATGGATGGATTTACTCAAGGACTATGATTGTGAGATAGAGTACCATCCTGGAAAAGCAAACTTGAGAGCAGACGCCTTGAGTCGAAAGGTGAAGAATACTGTTGAGGACGCCATGTATTTGTCAGCCATGATGACTTCTTACTGCCATCTGGGCTATGATTTTGACGTAGATACATCACCGGTATGGGTATCAACTTTATTGGCAGAGCCGAACATTTATGAGAATATCAAGAAAGCCCAGAAGACAGATGGTGAGATTCAGAGGTGGTCATCATTGGTACTTCAAGGGCAGCCATCAAAGTTCAGAGTGGCTGAGGATGGATCCTTGAGGTTGGGTAGCCGTTGGGTAGTTCCACGTACGCCGGAGTTGCGTAGAGGGATCTTGGAGCGAGCTCATAGTAGCAGGCTTAGTATCCACCCAGACGGGAAGAAAATGTATAAGGACTTATGTGATCAGTTTTGGTGGAGAAGAATGAAGCGTGATGTCGTCGCTTTCGTTAAGAGGTGCTTGATCTGCCAGCAGGTTAAGGCAGAGAAATGGTGGTGAGTTGAAGAGTTTAGAGATAGCAAAATGGAAGTGGGAACACATATCCATGGACTTTGTGACCCACTTGCCGAGGACTGCTTCGGGTTTTGATGCCATTTGGATGATTGTAGACAGATTGACCAAAGTGGCTCACTTCATCCCTATAGTATGACCTTCACCTATTTGAGGATGGCTAAGTTATATGTTCGAGATGTGATAAGATTGTACGGGACTATTTCTATAGTGTCGGATCGAGATCCGCGATTCACATCTCATTTTTGAGAGGGTCTTCAAAGCCTTGGGAACTGAGGTAAGGTTGAGCACTGCATATCATCCTCAAACAGATGGCCAGACCGAGCGTACTATCCAAACGCTTGAGGACATGTTGAGGGCTTGTGTATTGGAGTTTGATACTTCATGGCAGGATTCAGTGGCCTTGGTAGAGTTCTCATATAACAATAGGTACCAGGCAAGCATCGAGATGGCTCCTTTTGAGGCCCTTTATGGCAGACGATGTAGATCACCCTTGTGTTGGGACGACTTGGACCGTAAATCGGTCGGATGACCAGAATTAGTTTGGGAAATGGAAGAGAAGGTAAAGGTGATAAGGCTGAAAATGAAAGCAGCCCAGGACAGACAGGCAGCTTATGCTAATAAACGACGGAGACCGTTGGAGTTTCAGTTGGGAGACAGAGTCTTTTTGAAGATCTCACCTTCCAGAGGTGTGGTACGGTTTGGTATGCGTGGGAAATTTTCTCCGAGGTATGTGGGACCGTATGAGATTTTACAGCACATCGGTACCTTGGCTTACCGTTTGGCATTGCCACCGTCGTTGTCTGGTATTCATGACGTGTTCCACGTATCTATGTTGCGAAAATATGAGCCGGATCCGTCACATGTGTTGCAGCCTTCTGAGGTGCAGTTATACTCTGATGTGTCCTATGAGGAACGGCCAGTCAGGATTCTGGACAGAGCTGATCGTAGACTTCGGAACAAAGTGATACCGATGGTCAAGGTTCAGTGGGGATCGCAGGGGTGTCGAGGAAGCCACGTGGGAGATGGAGCGGCATATGGTGCAGCACTACCCGGAACTATTTTCTGGTATGTGATTTATGTTTGGTTCGTTTTGGGTAAGTGCATGCGATTTCGAGGGCGAAATCTTATAAGTAGGGGAGTATTGTGATATCCCCGAAATTATTATATGCAATTGGGCATTAATTATGTTTATGTGATTATCTGTGGTGTTAATTAATCTAGTGTTGGATTTTATTAATATGGTGAAATGCTTAGTCACATGGTGGGTGTGACCCGGCGGTGCGTTTCAGGGTGCATATTATGCATGTTGGGAATTTTGGGTGCTGGCATGGTTTAATTGTGAGGGTTGATAATTATTTGGTAAATCATGGATTTAATTGAGGTTTTGGTGCATTTTGGTAAATGCTTTTAAAATATCATGTTGGGGTATTTTATACATCATGTTAACTAATGGGGTACATGTTTAATTACAACCCCTTATACCCCACTACCCCCACTTTCCCCTTCTCACTTTACCAATCCCCAATCACTCTCTCAACCCTAACTTTTAAACCCATTTTCGATTTTTGGCAAGAAAGAGGAGGGAAATCTTTGCAAAAGCTTTGTTTGTGAGATTATTAGTAGGATTTGGAGTCCATAAGAGGTATGGATACCTCCTTGATGTTTTTTTATGGTGTTTGGTTGGATTTGAAATGGTATTTGTTGTTTGAAATGGGTTTGTTTTGGGTTGGTATTGCTTTTGGTTGGGTGTTAGATTTTTGGTAGTATTGAGGTGTATGTTGAAGGTTTATGGTGTTTATTGTTATTGGTTTGATGGTATATGTGTTGGTGTAGTTGGGGAAGAAAATATGGTGCAAAAATGGTGTTTTTTGAAGTGCAGGAAGCGGCGATCGATCGCCTGTTTCTGGCGATCGATCGTGCGCGGGCAGTGCGCTCCAGAGGCGCTTGGCGATCGATCGCCATGTTTGGGTTATCGATCGGCGGGGCTGGCGATCGATCGCGCCAAATGTGGCGATCGATCGCCGAGTGCAGAAAAATTTGGGTTCGGACGGTGTTATCTCGCGATCAATCGGGGCCTTGCGGCGGCGATTGATCGCGAGTCACCAAAAAGTGGGATTTTGATTATTTTTGTGGGATTTTTGGTATTTGACTATTATTGGCTCATAATATTGGTTTGTGTGAATGTGTAGAACCATCCCAGGTGGCCACACAACCTAGGAGATAAAGTCCACAACACAACACATTTTGGTACAAAGGTACATAGTGAGACGTACGGGCATCGGACGGTAAAATGTATATTTTGGCATTGAATTGGTTATGCATTATGGTTGCATACATGGATTTGGTTATGCATTATGGTTGCATACATGGTCTTGGTTATGCATCATGGATTGCATACATGGTTTGGTCATGCATTATGGTTGCATGTGTATATTGGATGCATTGGTGCATGTGATTGTGAGTCGAGATTATATTCCAGTGATGGAGAATACTTGCCGTCAGTGGCGTAGTAATGTGAATACTTGCCGCTGTCATACCGTAGTGATGAGAGAATATTTGCTGCTAATATGAAGCGAAGAACACGACCGCTGTCATATTATAGCGAGGGATATTAGTGCCGCTGGTATTGTCTAAGCGAGGGGTATTTCCGCTGTCATGTTATGGCGAGGGGTATTATGCCACTCATATAATAAGACTTGGAAATCGAACACGGTATACATGGAATGGATGCATGTCATGACATACATATTGGTGTTATAATCTATTGGATTGATTGTGATACAGGAACAACCAAAGGGAGCATTAATGTATTAAATACAGGAAGTGATTCGTATTTACGGTTTATACATTTCTATATTACAATCATATTATTGTGAATATGGTTTGGGGTTGTTTCCTGTAGGTACTTTTGGGCGGAAGGGCTAAGGCGGGTTGATGCTATGAGCTTGTGAGGAGTGCTCTTGGTATAGCAGGCTTAATTCTTTTGTATAGTATCTACTCTAGGAGTAGTGTAAAACTATAAGATTAACATTCTATTGTTTGGGAATGTAATTAATCCCTTTTGGAAATTTTATTTGGCACTGTAATCTTAACAGCTCAAGGCATCAACACGAACTTTGTACTCTATTAGATGTATGTTAGCTCTATTTACGCCTTTAATTCGCACTTAAAGAACTAGGGTCCTTACAAAATTCACCGGGAAAGTGAATTGATCTATATTGACTGGCACATCCTCGAGGATTCCTAGTGGGTAGGTGATAGACTTGTCCGCCATTTACAATACCACCCTTGTGGGCTTCGGCTCTCCCAGTCCAAGTCACCTAAAAATAGACAAAGACATTAAGTTCACACTAGCACCCAATCACATAACGATTTAATGGAAGAAATATGCCCAATAGTGCAAGGAATAGAGAAACTTCATGGATCTTTTAACTTAGTAGCCAATTTCTTTTGCACAATAGCACTACATTTTCAGGCAAAAGGACAGTCTTGTGCTCTCCCAGTTTCCGCTTCTTAGATAAAATCTTCTTTAAGAATTTAGCATAATTTGGCATTTCTCGTAAAACATCAATAATAGTATATCTATGTGCAAATTCTTAAGCATGTCTAAAAATTTGGCAAAGTTTGAATCAACCTTCGCCCTATTAACTGCTGTAGGAAATGAGAGAGGAATGTGTACCTTTTTCTTATGGTGCGATAGGCGTAGTGGCATCAGTGGACTTACCCTTGTTGCGTAGTTGCTCCTTCTCCTCTTACTTAATTGCAATCTTTTCAGTCTCCTTCTCGTCACCAAGTTCCTTTCCACTCCTTAGGGTCACGGCATTGGCTTGCTCCCTTGGATCGGTAGAGGTCCTTGTGCTCTCCCAGCCAAGATAGTTGTCAATTGCCCTACTTGAATCTCCAAGTTTTTGATAGATGACTCTTGATTATTCATCCTTGTTTAAGTTGAGGATATGAACTTGGTCAGTAGCTCCTCCATGCTCGGCTTTGGTGGATAACCCGGTGGTGGTTGCAGTTGTCAATAGGGGACTATATATCTATATAAACATTCACAACATGAAGAGCGTGACGATCAGTGCCATTCTCTTTTTCTGTTTTTAGCACTTTTCACTTTTCTTTGTAATAACAATAATCTCATTCATCAAACATCTTGCATTAATCTCATCACCAATATATCATTTAAGTGCATTGAATGAGATTTTCATTGGTAATTCGTTTAGGATCATGAGGGTAGGTATAATTTGCTTATGAACGAATGCCGATTGATGGTCCAATCGTATGCATAGCATACACCATTCTTTTCGAATAAGGCTCAACGGGGACACTAGAGAATGATGTGAATTATGTAAGCTTGAAAAGCTCAAACAGTCCAAAGATAGCCTAGATCCTTTCCAAGCCAAGTTCGTAACTATAAGATTTTCGCCTCAAAGTGTCCTCAAATGGGTTCTAAGATAACTCTAAGATGCTCAAGACATGCGATCAAGTTCACACATATCGTCACTGATCTAAATTCAATCAACAAGTTCATGACGCAATGTGCTCAAAGAATTCCTCATTTTCAACATGTCACTCAACTCAAGATATTCACAACAAGTCTACAATCATCAAGACTCAAACCATACATAGAGTAAAACTAGTATCATCATGGCATAGGTCACTACTTTAATCCAATTATACCAATTTTGTTTATATGCTCTTCATAGGACTTATCAACAACAAGATTCTATCAACAAAAATTTCCGCAGCTGAAAACAAAACAACAAATCAACGTGATATACTCCAAAGCAAAATCAGGAATTTGCACCAATAAAATTCACAGAATCAGAATGTCGAATGGTGGTCTAATTATATGCATAACATACACCATTCTTTTCCAATAAAGCTCAACAGTGAGACTTGTGATGACCCGTTCCTAATCTAGTGGTTAAATATCACACAATGATTATTTATTTGTAAACAGCGAAAGATTATTTATAAGTCCTACAATAAAAGTGGCTCTAAAAGTTACGGCATGACCTCCACGCACGAGGGACATACCAGAAAAAAATGAAAAGCACAAAATAATATCCCAGTTCAGCAAGTAAATACATAATACCATAGCAGTAAGTAAAACACCAAATAATCACAATTATACAAGACTGGACTGAAATAAATCAATTTACATAATTATACTATCTAGGACAACCCTTTTATACTTAACTATCCTACGACCGGGATATACAAAAGAAAACAACCTCAGGTAAGACTTCCAGTGAGCATTCCGTCTTTGGGATCCTAGTCTCCTGTAATAACCTGTCATTGTCCACACACAAAGACAACAACAGCCCCTAGGGGGTGAGCCAAAGCCCAATATGAAACTATCAAGTAATTACAATATGTATCTATAAATGTGATATATGATGTCATGCAATGCAATGCAATGCAATGAAATGCATGAAAGGTACAAATTATCTCGGGAAAGCAAATGTCGAGAAATCCAAGGAATAGCTATCAAATATCTCAAGATACTGAAAGACCGGAGTCCAAAGAAATGTATCATTAATCAAATATCATGCTCGAGCAGAGGGTGACATCACACACACTTAGCGCTAGGAGAATCATCCTGTGTTGTGCTCGTCACTACAATTTCTACCTAAACTGTCTGTCATCCCCGACATTCAGAGTAAATCAACTCAGTCATCATCAAGGATATCAAAGAAGTGGATAGATCAATATAATATGCCCATGAATCATATTTCGCTGTATAGTTATCAAAATGATGTGTGTTAACAAAACATTTATTTACATACATCGATATGCCAATTAAGATGCTATGAATGCTCATAATTCAATTAAAATCACATAGCCAAGTAGTTTCACATAGCCAAGTAGTTTCACGTAATTTGCGTATGTTCAGCAATTCATATTTCAAATAATACAGATACATGTCGTATGTTACCGATCACAACATACCTATTTCTTTCATTTCTAAAGGGTGAATGTCGTCCTTGTAGATCGTGGAGCTCCAGTGTCATACGTTAATCTATCAAATTCATACAACACCATTTCATTACTTCTTTATCACTTAAGTTACCTCAACATACATATAAGCTATTCTTTAACTTGAGGCGTCTAATCAGATCCAAACTATGTAAGATAGAAGTATTTTGAGTCTCGTATACTCATTCTTACCATTTCTTCAGTTCTAGAGTTATTAAGATGTCTATCGTCAATAAAATCCTAATAACACGTTTTATTTCATTCATTGATTCACGAAGCTAAAGTACATACCAAAACAAGAATTCAATAAACTCTATGGACCATAAAGACAATAGTGGCAGTAGCTTAACTTCCAAAACAACATTGGAATTTATCATTGGATCGAACCAGAAGCTTTAGTGATCGAACTAGTCAACAATAACCTTGGAATTTATATGCATTCCTCTCACATGATTAATCCAACTAAAACAATGATTTAAGTGAATCCAAATCGACCAAGGCAAGAAACTTAGAAATTTCACCCTAAAACCAAGAAAACTGATCGAACATACTAACATGCATAATCAGTACCAATCGATCCAAACAACACATGAAATTCAAAGTTTATAAAATTCTTTCATACTTGATTCATGAAGCTAGAACATGGTCTAAGCTAGTTAATTCTTGCCCAACTAATAACTTAGAATCTTCATCCTAAAACCAAGAAAATATATCATCTCTTTCCACCAACATGCAGTACCACATTTCACTCAAAACTCAACAAAACCGAACCAGTTTACAAAATGGGAAAGAAAACCTATGCAATCCTTCCTAACCTGCTAAATCGAGCTAAAACATGATTTCAAAGGGTTAAAAGTCGATTTAGGATAGAATTTAAGCACTGTCAATTTCAAACTCTGAAATTCAATCGGTAATACCAAACATGCAACCGAATTTTGAACCAAAAATCAACGAAAATTACAGAGAAGAACATTTAAGGGTGAGGAAGGATTACCTAAGCAAAATCCGAAGAAAATCGCACAAAATCGGTTGAACCCCAAACTTTGAACTTCGGCGCTTTATGGTAAAATCCTTGTCAATCCGAGACGCAAACCCCAAATTGATGGTGTAGAAACGTGCGTCGGTGAGTGGTGAGCATGGTGGTAGGTCGAGCTCACCGTGAGGTGGTCGGACGGCGGCAGGCGCGAGCTTTTTCCGGTGAATGGTTGGAGTGAGCGCGAGGGAGCAGGGTGAAGGGAAAGCTTCGGCTTTGTGAAATGCTGAGTGCGTTTGTTTTAATGTATTTAATGTGTGTAGCGTTAAGTGTAGTTACAACACCCAATAATTTTATTCCAGTCAAGTTATGTACATCAGAGTGTCGATGGTATACTAATATATTAAAAGTACAGACAACACTTGGGATTTAAGTCCATGACTATAACACAAAATTTAATACTTCATTTTAGTACTTTATTTCTAAAATATTAACGGAGTTTATTTTACCATTTCAAAAATATGTCAAGTTCCGATTAAATTGCCAGTTGACATTCATATTGTCAATTTCACTTCAAATTAATTAATTAATTAATAAATTGCCAAATTATATTTAATTAACATAAATCAATTATTGGGGTCTTACACTTCTCCCCACTTAAACAGATTTCATCATCGAAATCATAAACATAAATCCAGCTCAGCGCTGAAAACAGCATAAGGATCAGAATACACGACAGGATTTATTGAACACAATGGAATAGGTGTATATCCTTGCGATCCAAAATGCAAACAAGATGTTTAACATGAATGAGCAATTCCAATCTCATCAGGCTGAAAGATGTGATAACTTCGATTAATATAGTCGCAACATAGCAACATGAAGAAAAAAATACATCGTGAGTGACCGATAAAGCTGGTGACAATGCCAACCTATAGGCAAGATTTCTAATTCAATCTCAGATCTTGTACAGTCAACACAATAAGGTGGTAATTTGCCTCGCATGCCAAAACGAATAGCATCTCTAACGGAGGAATTTTCAGAAACATATGATCACCTTTTCTAAATTCTATGGGTCGTCTTTGTTTAGAAGCATAACTAGCTTGACGATCCTGGGCAGCCATCATCCGCTATCTGAACAACTGAATCTTATCATTTGTTTCTCGTATTTAGCAAGTCCAGTCACTGGTGTTTCACCGATTTCTTTCCAGGCTAAAGGCGATATTCAACGTCTCTCCTAAAAGATTTCAAAAGATGTCGAATCCTAACCTCGTTTAGTAGTTATGAATATAGGAACTTTGATTAACGACAATGTTCATGCTCTCCAAAGTTAAAATCATTCGCCACATTACGTACATATCCTCGATAAACAACGATCATATTCATATAAGGATAAGTCCTCTCGTAAGATTGATCAATACTGTTCAAAATAGCATCACGGTCTTTGGGTGATCGAGGAATACGGGTCACAAAATCCATAGCCATATGTTCCCAATCCCATTGGGACTTTTGACGCCATGAGTAACCCTCATATTTCATTCATTTGGTTTAAACATGTTGACAACCTCAACATTTGACAATGCATCAGTAACGTCTTATCTCATATATCGATATCAGAACTGAGATCTCGGAGTCATAAGCATCTTTAGTCTTCAGGGTAGATACTGTCTTCACAGTTATGAACTTCTCGAATAATTTCAAAGGTCAAAACAGAATTATCAGGATCAATTTATGAATCATTAAGTCGTAGAAACTATCAGTAGATATCTGAAAGCAAAATGGATGTTCTGAAGATACGAGTTCTTAAGATTTCTGAGTTTGAACATCGATTTCGTTAGTTTTTTCTGATGTTTAGAATAAATTCCACTCAACTTGAAATCCCGAGACAATGATAGAATTCCTAGTATGAGTGAAAAGCTCAGTCAAATTAGAGCTAATCAATATGCAATTGGTGCTACGAACATAAGCTAGAATAGACTCGTAGACTTTACGTCTAAGGACATCCGTCGACATTCATTCGTCTAGGATGATATTGAGCTTCACCATCGCGATCCTTAAAAAGATTCATCAACCTATGTTGCCTCGTATTTAGATCGGAATAGATATTTTAAGTTCTTGTGGTCCGAAAAAAACAAATTTTCCCCCGTATAATTAATGACGTCAAATTTGTAAAACAAAACATTTGTTACCAGTTCAAAACTATATACAGAATCTCAAGAAAACAATTTCGTACTCATCTAACCAAATACATTTCTATTTTGATGTGTCAGTTGAGTAATAGGTTTAGCCATTTTTTAAAAACAAGACATTTCGATAAATCGACATTTGAAATCCCGCTAAACCACATCGGACCTCATGAACATTGGTAGGTCTTAGACAGTTTAACACTACTTCAACCTTATTTGAATCAACAGAAATGATACGTCGAGAAATGAAGTGGCCCAAGAGTACCGCTTCGATCATCCAAAATTTCGTTTAGATAGCTTGGCATAAGAAATCATTTTCTAATAGGAAATAGAGAGATCGATTCAGATCTGTCCTAATTCATGTGGTGTCAGAATGAATAACAAAAATAGATTCCGTGATTAATTCCAAGTGTCAAGGTTATGCTCGTCTGATCAGAGAAATATCTAACTCGCTTGAGTTAATCGCATAAGAGATGTGAGATTTTCATATTCTTCACTATCGATGGGAAAGGTTAATCCTGCTAAATAACATGATAGAAAGATTACCATCCTGTGCAATCCACATTCAGGCTGGATAGATTGATCAGAAATATTTCATGTACGGAATCTGAGATATCTGTTTTGGATATTCAACACAGCCTATTTTCATCGCGAAAGACTTTACAATTCGATCAAGAATTTGTCAAAGGATTCAACTCATCAAGTCCATGAAATATCAAGCATTAGAAGTCACATAGGACCTAATCGTACATCTAACAAACAAGATAGATTTAGTCAGATCTTGGTTTTGGATTGACACCAGAAATTATTCATAGTCCAGATTTTCTAGTAAACGCACAAAAATGTCCAAAGTAGATCATTAGCATGAGACAATCATTGTTGATATTGTCTCAATTCAATAGCGAGTCAAGGTCTCCTCATCTATATGCTTACCAATCTTCATTGTAAGTATCTTCGAAAGTTCCACCATTTTAAATTTTTTCTCAAAACTTTATCACAAATGCACGGAGTCTAAACTGAGTTAATATTCAAGTCCATGCAAATTCTATTCGATAATATACCCAAACTTATCACTCTAGTTAACCTGATCCACGATAGCTCCTAGCACAAGTTCGCATTCAACACTACTATCGTGTGACTTCCAGGTCTGGATTCGTACCACTTCTAAATTTTCAGAAATTTAAACTTAACTGGAAAATGGATTCTATAATACATTTACGCCAGGTCCGTATATATCATTTCATTAATGGTTTTATAATATATTGAACCATTTTAGCATTTATCTAATTATCTTTGCGCATCGTTCAATTCATGCCCGGATGTACATCTGCACATTCTCTTATTATTTATCCTGATGAGTCATAGCATTTATGTTTCATCTATGTTATTAACACAGAACAACTTAAGGCTCAATCATTTTCTTAGAATTAAGATTGCGTTATGAAGTGCCGCAACACAGAAGGAATTTCGACTTAAACGTCCTGCACTAAAATTCCATCTACTCATACTAATCATTAATATCGAACTATTTAATGAACATAATCTTCTGTAGGTTCAATCATATATTCATATCATCGTTAAATTTCATTCAACATATTCTTCATTTTATTCTTTTTACTTTTTGTAAGAATATCATACTCAAATCTCATTCCGATATAACCATATCTCATCATGTTTCAGCATCTCAATGCCGAAAGCTAAATAGCTCTATATCCTTGAGTTATCTCCATCACATCCAAGGACTCTCATTTCAATTATCTCATAACTCATGCAACTATGTTATTCTCAATAAGTTCCGGAGCAACTTTATTTCTCAAAGACATTTTACTTATTTAAACATTGCATAAAACAGTTTGAATGCCTCATTTTCTATGCATAATCCTCATTTATTTAATCTAAAGCAATATTCATTCAATAATGATAGGTTTCGTAGGTGTTCGAGTGTAAACTCTTTCCTTACTAAGTTTTATCAAACATAAACATTAATGTATCGATATCGTGGTCAATATCATAAACCACATAACGACATCGATATATCAGCTATTTCACTCCAAATCATGTAAGAGCAAATAAGTCAAATAAGTTTCAAACACATATGCACATGTTCATTCGTGCTTATTCAAAGTGTACACAAGACTCAAGACTAGAGCATTCCCAGTTTATGCTCTAATACCAATTGCGAGGACCCGTTCCTAATCAAGTGGTTAATTATCACACAATGATTATTTATTTGTTAACATCGGAAGATTTTTATAAGTACTACCAAAAAGTGGCTCTAAAAGTTACGGCATGACCTCCGCGCACTAGGGACATACCAGAAAAAAAAAAAAAGAAAAGCATACAAGAATATCCCAGTGCAGCAAGTAAATACATAATACCACAGCAGTAAGTAAAACACCAAATAATCACAATTACACAAGTTTGAACTGAAATAAACTCAATTTACATAATTAGACTATCCAGGATACACCCTGGTATACTTAACTATCCTACGACCGGGATAGACGAAAGAAAACAATCTCAGGTAAGACTTCCAGCGAGCATTCCCTCTTTGGGATCATAGTCTCCTGTAATACCTGCCATTGCCCACACACAAAGCCCCCCAGGGTGAGAGCCAAAGCCCAATATGAAACTATCAAGTAATTATGACATGTATCTATAAAATGTGATATATGATGTCATGCAATGCAATCTAATGCGATGCATGAAAGGTACAAATTATCTCGGGATAGCAAATGTCCGGAAATCCAAGGAATGGCTATCAAATATCTCAAGATACTGAAAGATTGGAGTCCAAAGAAAGGTATCATCAATCAAATATCATGCTCGAGCAGAGGGTGACAGCACACACTTTGCGATAGGAGAATCATCATGTGCCATGCTCGTCATCCCTCGTGTCTAGGTCCGGTAGCAACGCACGTGACTACAATTGCTACCTAAACTGTCTGTCATCTTCGTGCCCGTCGTCCCCGACATTCAGAGTAAATCAACCCAGTCATCATCAAGGATATCAAAGAAGTGGATAGATCAATATGATATGCCCATGAATCATATATCGATGTATATTTATCAAAATGATGTGTGTTAACAAATCATTTATTTACATACATCGATATGCCAATTAAGATGCTATGAATGCTCATAATTCAATTAAAATCACATAGCCAAGTAGTTTCACATAGCCAAGTAGTTTTACGTAATTCACGTAAGTTCAGCAATTCATATTTCAAATAATACATATACATGTCGTATGCTACTGATCGCAACATACCTATTTCTTTCTTTTCTAAAGGGTGAATGTCATCCTTGTAGCTCGTGGAGCTCCAATGTCATACGTTAATCTATCAAATTCATACAACACCATTTCATTATTTCTTTATCACTTAAGTTACCTCAACATACATATAAGCTATTCTTTAACTTGAGGTGTTTAATCATATCTAAACTATGTAAGATAGAAGTATTTTGAGTCTCGTATACTCATTCTTACCATTTCTTCAGTTCCAGAGTTATAAGATGTCTATCGTCAATAAAATCCTAATAACACGTTTTATTTCATTCGTTGATTCACGAAGCTAAAGTACATACCAAAACAAGAATTCAATAACTCTATGGACCATAAACACAATGGTGGCAGTAGCTTAAGGTCCAAAACAATATTGGAATTTATCATTGGATCGAACCAGAAGCTTTAGTGATCGAACTAGTCAACAATAACCTTGGAATTTACATGCATTCCTCTCACATGATTAATCCAACTAAAACAATGATTTAAGTGAATCCAAATCGACCAAGGCAAGAAATTTAGAAATTTCACCCTAAAACCAAGAAAACTGATCGAACATACTAACATGCATAATCAGTACCAATCAGCACATGAAATTCAAAGTTTCTAAGCTAGTTAATTCTTGCCCAACTAATAACTTAGAATCGTCATCCTAAAACCAAGAAAATATATCGTCTCTTTCCACCAACATGCAGTACCACCATTTCACTCAAAACTCAACAAAATCGAACCAGTTTACAAAATGGGAAAGAAAACCCATGCAATCCTTCCTAACCTGCTAAATCGAGCTAAAACATGATTTCAAAGGGTTAAAAGTCGATTTAGGATAGAATTTAAGCACTGTCAATTTCAAACTCTGGAATTCAATCGGTAATTCCCAACATGCAACCGAATTTTGAACTAAAAATCAACGAAAATTACAGAGAAGAACATTTAAGGAGTGAGGAAGGATTACCTAAGCAAAATCTGAAGAAAATCGCACAAAATCGGTTGAACCACAAACTTCGAACTTCAGGGTTTTCTGGTAAAATCCTTTTCAATCCGAGACTCAAATCCCAAATTGATGGTGTAGAAACGTGCGTCGGTGAGTGGTGAGCATGGTGGTAGGTCGAGCTCACCGTGAGGTGGTCGGACGGCGGCAGGCGCGAGCTTTTTCCGGTGAATGGTTGGAGTGAGCGCGAGGGAGCAGGTGAAGGGAAAGCTTTGGTTTTGTGAAATGCTGAGTGCGTGCGTTTTAATGTATTTAGTGTGTGTAGCGTTAAGTGTAGTTACAACACCAATAATTTTATTCCAGTCAAGTTATGTATATCAGAGTGTCGAAAGTATACTAATATATTAAAAGTACAGACAACACTTGTGATTTATGTCCATGATTATAATACAAAATTTAATTCTTCATTTTAATAATTTATTTCTAAGATATTAAAAGAGTTTATTTTAACATTTCAAAAATATGTCATGTTCCGATTAAATTGTCAATACATTCATATTGTCAATTTCACTTCAAATTAATTGATTCCAAATTAATTATTAATAAATTGCCAAATTATATTTAATTAACATAAATCAAATATCGGGGTCTTACAAGACTAGAGAATGATGTGAACTAGGTAAGTTTGAAAGATTAAAACGGTCCAAAGATCGCCTAGATCCTTTCCAAGCCAAGTTCTTAACTATAAGATTTTTGCCTCAAAGTGTCCTCAAATAGGTTATGGGATAACTCTAAGATGCTCAATACATGACATCAAGTTCACACATATTGCCACTAATCTAAATGCAATCAACAAGTTCATGACTCAATGTGCTCAAATTATTCCTTATTTTCAATATGTCATTCAACTCAGGATATTCACAAGAAGTCTACAATCATCAAGACTCAAGCCATATGTAGAGTAAAACTAGTATCATCATGGGCATAGAGTCACAACTTTAATCCAATTACACGAATTTTTTTTATATGCTCTTCATAGGACTTCTCAACACCAAGATTCTATCAACAAAAATTTCGCAGCTGAAAACAAAACAACAAATCAACAGATAGCCTCCTAAGCAAAATCAGGAATTAACACCAATAAACTCACAGAATCAGAATGTGGAATGGTGGTATAATCGTATGCATAACAAATGCAATTGTTTTCCAATAAGGCTCAACGGAGACATTAGAGAATGATGTGAACTAGGTAAGCTTGAAAGGCTCAAAAGGTCTAAAGATCGCCTAGATCTTTTCCAACCAAGTTCGTAATTATAAGATTTTTTCCTCAAAGTATCCTCAAATAGGTTCTGTGATAACTCTAAGATGTTCAAGACATGCCACCAAGTTCACACATGTTGTCACTAATCAAAATGCAATCAAGTTCATGACTCAATGTGCTCAAATTATTCCTCATTTTCAACATGTCACTCAACTCAAGATATTAACAACAAGTCTACAATCATCAAGACTCAAACCATACGTAGAGTAAAACTAGTAGCATCATGGCATAGGTCACTACTTTAATCCAGTTACACCAATTTTTTTATATGCTCGTCATAGGACTTATCAACAACAAGATTATATCGACAAAATTTTCCGCAGTTGAAAACAAAACAAGTCAACATATAGAATCCTAAGCAAAATCAGGAATTAACACCAATAAATCTCACAGAATCAGAAAATACTAGACCCCTCCCCCAAAACTTGAGTAATACATTGTCCTCAATGTAGTGAACGTGAAAAGGAGGGGCAAAGTAATACCTGTGGTGACGACCATCAGTGGTTGTCACTCACATCCTAAGCTGCTTGTTCCTCATCTTCATCATCGGTGGTAGGTGGATATGGCTGGAGAACGGGTGGCTGTGGGAATGCCAAGTGTGGATGAGCTTGCGCCACAATAGTATGCCACTCGTAGGAGAAGTTCATGTACTCTCAAAGCTCTAGGCGAATGTCATCGTGGTTGTGCAAGATATCCTATTGATTTCTCCGGAGCTCTCGTTGCCCACTGCACATCAGTCGCTTCCGAAAGTTAAGATCAATCATCTACCTCTCTAGTGATTTGAGTCTTTGATTTATGGTCATAGGAGCAGAAGATGATGCAGACAGGCGAGGAAGAGCTCGAGGGTGTGATGCATGTGACTATTCCGGCTCCTGTTCTTGCTCTTGCTCTCGAGGTGGTATCACAATTCAAAAAGGTAGGAACAACTTCAATGTCTCTTTATTCATATCCCAATGCACACCCTTCTGCCTACACAATTATGTGATTAGTGATGGAAATTATAGACCAATTACGGTGGAACCTTCAACAGCTAATCTCATAGAGTATTTGATGATATTTCCAAGATTCACTGACCGTCAAGTAATGATGGCACACTAACACTACTCTATCCTTTGTAACGATAGCGGTGTGTGTGGATGGCAATACTCGATGAGATATGAATATGAACCAAATGTCAGCTCCCTTTTTCAACTGAGTCTTCTTGAAGTTTTTAGCTTTACCCTTGTAATTGCATGCCCATTTAGTGTCCTCCACACAAAGGGTGGAGATGACTTCATTATAATCCATGTGGTGTCGCACATAATCAATGTAATCATCCTACTCAATATGTGGCATACCGTAGATGTTATTGATTCGTGAACTTTCAGACCTGATACGCTTCCTACAAACGGTGAGATTAGGTAAATCTGTGGACACCCTGTAATGGCATAGAATTCTTTCACAACTGGTATCACTACATTACATGGTGGTCTAACAAACCCCAACCAATTTCTTCGTTCCGCCTCTTGGAGTATAGCTAAATTGGGAGTTGACATATCCATTCCTTGTTCCTTATCACGTAATTTTTTGAAGTAATCTTAGGCCTCTTGGTTAGTAAATCGATTGATGTCAAATGTTGGGGCGGATGAGGAAGAGGCGACCACTGATCTTTGCTTCTTTATGGGTACCATTTAATTACTTCAATCTCACAAACCAATCACATAAAAGACCAAAGATACTTCCAGCGAATCCCACACAAATGAGTTAATAATGCAAAGCTAGCACAAACTCCCCAAACTTAGCAAATTATCAAATCTTATTCACTACAAATCTTAAAAATCCAAGCTTTCCAACTATCCAAACAGTTCAGATATCAAGCATGAAAACCCATGAAGATAAAAGCCAAAATACCTCAAAAATTTCTTTCGGATGGTGTGTTGTTTGTTGTGGAAAAATCTTCACCTTGCAATTGGGGTGCCCAAACCTAGCCTTGAATCTACAGATATGAAACAAAATTGAATTAAGGACAATATATATGATATGAAATCTCACTTTCAAAGGTTGGTGGAAAGATTGAGTGAATGTATGAGAGGATTTGGGCAAAGGATCAATTTTTCAATGAAGGGGAGGTTGGGAAGATTTTGTGTTTGTGTGTGCAGAGTAGGGTTTTAAAAACTGAATTTCCCGATAGACAATCGATCTCCTTGTATGCAGAGATTGATCGCATGGGTACTGTAGGTTTAGTGAATTTTTCAACATGACTAGCGATCGATCGATCGCCTGATTAGTTGAGATCGATCTACTCTCAGAGCTTGCCAATTTTCATCATTTGAGAGTTCCATCTTCCATTGACACAGAAATTTCCTACAAACAAAAAATTCAAGGAGTCAACATCCAAAGTATAATTATTACCTACTAAATTCAAAAACAAAGGAAAAAGGGAAAAGAAATAGTTCTTGATTTATAGTCCCAAGATGGACTTTCTACTGCAGTCACTTCATTCTACAAAATGGACAATGGTGCAAAGCGGTTCACTAAAATCATGCCCATGGTAGTGCTTCAATCACTGCCCATTCACCATGAAGGTTCCCTTATTTGAATCATATAGCTCGAGTGCACCAGAGGGGAACACATTGGAAATTCTAAATAGTCCAGACCAACGAGATTTCAGCTTACTTGGAATCAACCATAGTCTGTAGTTATATAATAGTACCAATCTTCTTCTTTAAAATCATGCTTTTGAAGGCGAGCATCATGCCATTGTTTCATCTTTTCCTTGTAGATTTTCGTAGGCTTGGTTCCTAAATTCTTTCATCTCGTTCAGTTGAAGAAGACGTTTTTCACCTGCAACATTCAAATCAAAATTCGACCTTTTTATAGACCAATATGCTCTATGTTCAAGTTCAACAGTAGATGACATGACTTACCAAAAACCAACCTATAGGGTGATGTGCCATATGTGTTATGAATGCAGTTCTATACGCCCACAAGGCGTCATTTAACCTTAGGGACCAATCTTTCCTACTCACGTTCAAAGTTTTTTCAAGAATTTGCTTAAGTTTCCTATCTGAAACTCCCACTTGTCCACAAGTTTGTGGGTGGTAGGGTGTTGCAACTTTGTGAGTCACATCATATTTCCTAAAAGTTTGTCAAAAAGTTTGTAGCAAAAGTGAGCCCCACCATCACAGATGATTGCTCAAGGGGTGCCAAATCGAGTAAAAAGTTCTTTTTAAAAAATTGCACAACCACTCGAGCATCATTAGTGCGTGTTGCTTCAGTCTCAACCCACTTTGATATGTAATCCACAACGACGAGTACATAGTAATTTGAGCATAAACAAGGAAAGGGTCCATAAAATCTATGCCCCAAACATAAAAAATTTCACACTCAATGATAGTGTTTAAAGGCATTTCTAACTTCCTCGAGATATTACCGGTTCTTTGACATCTATCGCAAGAAGAGACATACCTGAAAGCATCCTTAAACAATGTAGGCCAACAGAAACCAGACTCAAGTACCTTTGCAGCTGTTTTAGTGGGAGACCATATGCCCGCCTACCTCTCGATCATGGCAATGGCTGAGAATGGACTTCATATCCTCCCCTGGAAAACACCTCCTTATCATATTATCTGCACAGATCTTGAATAAAAAGGGTTCCTCCCACAAGTAGTGTTTCACATGAGATACAAACATTTTCTTTTGATAAAAGTCATTTGTGGGAGGATGTTGCTAACAAGATAATTTGCATAATGAGCATACCATGGTAATGCGAGGACTTCAAACAATTGCTCGTCAGGAAAAAGTTTCGCTAATCTCATTGATTTCAAGTCCATGCTCAATAGATGCATTGTCTATCCTAGATAAGTGATCAGCCGCAACATTCTCTACACCTTTCTTATCTCAAATTTCTAAATCAAATTCTTGCAACAACAAAATCCAACGGATCAAACGAGGTTTAACATCTTTTTTATCAAGAAGATATTTAAGTGCAGAGTGATCGATGCAGACGATTACCTTAGAAAGGCAAAGGTAGGAATGGAATTTGTCAAAAGCAAAAACTACCACTAGGGGTTCCTTTTCAATGGTGGCATAGTTTTGTTGTGTCTCATTTAACGTGCGACTAGCATAATGAATAGTTTGAAATACCTTATTCCTCCTTTGGCCAAGAACAGCTCCAATGGTCGTGTCACTCGCATCACACATCAGCTCAAATGGAAGCTCCCAATCTGGTGCTACCAAAATAGGTGATGTGACTAGCCTCTCTTCAATGCCTCGAAATCCTGCAAACATTCAGAATTAAAGTTAAATTGTGCATCTTTAGTCAATAAGTGAGATAAATGCTTAGAGATCTTAGAGAAGTCTTTTATGATTCGTCTATAAAAACCAGCATGGCCTAAGAAACTTCGAACCCTTCACTGATACGGGTGGAGGTAGTTCTTGTATCACTTGAATCTTGGCTCGGTCCACTTCAATACCCTTGCGGGATACAATCTCTTTTTGTACCATGAAGTGGCACTTCTCCCAATTCAACACCAAACTTGTTTCCTCACATCTTTTCAAAACTAAATCAATGTTATGCAAACATGAATCAAATGAAAGCCCAAATATAGAAAAATAATCCATGAACACTTCAAGAATTCTTTCAATATTATCATTAAAAGTGGACATCATGCATCATTGAAAGGTTGCAGGCGCATTACATAAACCAAATAACATTCTAAAAAATGCAAGGTACCATAAGGACAAGTGAAAGTAGTTTGCTTATGATCCTTAGGTGCTATGGCTATTTGATTATACCCAGAGTATCCATCTAGAAAACAATAAAATTCATATCCTGCAAGCTTTTTATCATTTGATCAATAAAGGGGAGGAGAAAGTTGTTGGTCATTACGTGTAGCTTCATTCAATTTCCTATAGTTTATGCACAATCTTCATCCGTTGACTGTTCTAGTGGGGATCAATTCATTTTTCTCATTAGTGATAACAATCATTTCCCCTTTCTTAGACATACATTGCACTGGACTTACCCATATACCGCTAGAGTTAGGATAGATAATACCCACGCCCAGTAGCTTTATTACCTCAGCCTTTACTACCTCTTGCATATTTGGATTTAGACGTCGTTGCGGTTGCACCAAGGGTTTGTATGTGTCCTCCATCAAAATCTTATACATGCAAACT
This sequence comes from Haberlea rhodopensis, assembly GCA_907163345.1. Classification (NCBI taxonomy): domain Eukaryota; kingdom Viridiplantae; phylum Streptophyta; class Magnoliopsida; order Lamiales; family Gesneriaceae; genus Haberlea; species Haberlea rhodopensis. The sequence continues at coordinate 3,598 of CAJQUN010002463.1, read as the reverse complement.
GATGGACTAATCCCTTGATGTCCTCTATCTTCCAACCAAATGCTTGTGTATGCTCCATTAGTACCCTCAATAGCTTTTCCTCATCTGTACCTCTCAAAGATGCAGAAACACTAACAGGTAATGAATTATTAGGGCTTAAGTATGCATACTTTTGGTGAGGAGGTAGTGGTTCGAGTTCAAGAGTTGGTTGCTCTTCGATTGATAGTTTTTGAGACTTTATGTCCTTTGCCCCCAATTCTCCTAAATCATTACTTGGATGTCTAATGTAGGGATGATTAGCTTGTAGTTGGGCAACAATCTCATGTTCCTCTTCCTCCTCTAGCACGTCTCCATCATCAACTAGGTAGGCTTCCAATTCACCTTGCATTCTCTTCGAAACACCTTGGCAGACAAAACATCTAAAACACTAGAACACAATATCCTCCTCATGTGGATGTTTCATAGCTTTATAAACATTAAAAGTGACTTGATTCTCTCCTACACGGATGATCAACTTCCCTTGATACACATCGATTAGTGCCTTGCCAGTGGCTATAAACGGTCTTCCCAATATCAGTGTCATTTCAGCATCTTCTTCCATGTCCAATACGAGGAAATTCATCAAAGTAAACTGTAGGATCAATATGATATGTCCAACGTCCATGCATCAATGTATGTAATCTCATATGATGCAACTCAATATGTATCATCTCATATCATGAAGTTCAATGTATCATTTAATCACATATACTGCAATTCAACATGTCATATAATCACATAGGAATCAAATAATGACAAGTAAATCATATCCCGTGTACATCACATGTCTTTGTCAGACACAGTGATAGAAGCGATTTCTACGTACCTCAACCTAGCAAATGAATACCAAGGACTTGGTACTCCTCAATACAACTTCTGGATATAACATAATGGCCAAACATCATCCAAATATGACAAGCCTATCAATATCATTATTCTAAAGGTCATGTTTCAAACCACTCTAGATTTCAACAGCATGCAACCAAGAATAAACCCATGTCATTTGATTAAGTCCTCGTAGATCCCTAATGGGATGCTACTAGCCATTAAGGTATATTAAGAAAGGTAGACCCTTACTGCATTACCTCATATGACTCGGTAATGATGGGGTTGTTTAATGCCTATTGCGGCCATGTCTAATATGTTTCGTCAGGTATCTGAATCTTACAATTATGAGGATTCCACTTTTCACATTCATTCTACAGGACCAAAATGAGGCCTTTCCTTGCTAGTTGGAATAAAAACTCACCAGCAGCGTTCATTCCATCTTTCAGGAACAAACACTTTGCCTACTTCTTTTGAATCCCGGCCCGATTTTTCCCCACTAACTAATTAGCTTACGACCACTGAACAAACTTGGTTGACGAACATAGTTTATGCGCCGCTAAGGTAGCGGCTTATTGAGCATTTGACAAACTCACACCATCAATTTCAAATAGGATTTGTCCCGTGCACACACGAGAAAACCAAACCGTAGGATTTCCTTTTCCTCTTCCCATTCTTACTTCTGTAAGTTTTCCGATAATAGGGAAATCCAAAGAACTCTTACCCATATCTTACCATTTCTTCGGACTTGTCCACTCATAGCACGATGGAAGTGTCTGATTATAGCCCGATGTCCTGCTTCAATGGCTCGATATGAAAGACATCTGGAGTTCTCTTATCGTTCACTACGTGAACTCAAGCTCACTCTATCACTATTCACTACACTGCGTTTCGTTCATAGGTATCCTCCAGGCAGACGGGGGGTGTCTTATAGCCTCCGCCTTCAAGCCAATTCCATGGGCTCTACGGCCACGCTCCACAATCAAGCTACATGTTTTTACCCGGGTAGCTTGATAGAATAGTTTATAGTCTATTTTAATAAAAAACAACAGACACTGTCAAAATCTCTCTCTTTTTTCTGTTTGACAGTCTCCTCTCTGTCTATGCTCGTTTGTTACCTAAACTTTATGTGTCACGCTCATGGAAATGCAAGATACCTGTGCGGTAGATTCTACCATGGAAGTTGAGAAAGGCCGGCAAATAAAATTTATAGCCTTCGTAGGCTCTTGCCAACTTGATAATCATTTGCTTATAACGAGAAAATGAACTTATCAACTTTCACGAGTACATCCTCAATGATCCCTCGGGCATAGGTGAAAGATCTATCTACTAGCTGTAGTGAAACCGTAGTAGGCTTCGGCTCTATGAGAAAATCTGGTAATGCTTGAGCCTTAATGGTAGTTCGGGGTTGATAAGTAAGGTCAAACTCATTGAATTCGGTAGCCAGCATGCGTCCAAGATTTCAGCTTCGGAGAATAATTTTTCTAGCGGGGTGCTGGTTACCAGCATGATAGGGTGGAATAAAAAGTATGGCCGAAGTCTCCTAGCTGTAGTTATGAGAGCTAAAGCTAGCTTTTCAATCTCGGGGTATCTCTGTTCAGCTCCTTGCAATACTCGGCTCACATAGTACACTGATAGTTGTTACCCTAACTTCTCCTTGACTAGTACCGAACCGATGACCTCCACTGTGATTACCCTAAATCATGTTAACCATTCAATGGCCTTGCCGAGGCCTTGTCATTAATCATTCAATGACATTTAAGTGTCTAGCTCAAATCATGGGATACCATTCAATTGTCTCACTAACACATTCAATTGCCAAACCTTATCATTAGTCATTTCAATAATATTTAAGTGACTAGCTCATGTGTGATATCCCGAAATGATTATGTGCATTTGAACATTTATTATGTTAGTATGATATTATGGTGAAATTTATGAGTTTATTTATTTATAAGGAAATGCTTGTCCTTGGTGTCGGTCTATTAATGCATTTCATGGTGCATGTATATAGTGCAATTGGAGTTATGACATGATTATTTGGGGTGTGTGTTGGTCATTGTGGTATAGCATGTTTAATTGGAATTTGAAGTATTTTATTGATTAAATACTATAAAATATCATGTGAGGATATTTTAATACATCATGCTAAATGTCGGGACACAATTAAAACACTACATGTCAACCCATCACCACCCACCCCCCTACCAGCCCATGCCTATCTGCAGCACCCCATGCCCCACTTTACCTCTCCACCATTCAATCTCTATCACTTCATTTCTCCCCATCTTTCTCCGCCATTTTGTCCAGCATCTGCTAAGGAAGTTGGAAGAAGAAATCTGCCATTTCAAGCCTTGAAACCTTGCTAAAAGTTGAAGCAAAAAGGGTGAGGAACCATGTCTTGTTTTGGTTTAATGTTTGGTTGAGTCTTGATAAATGTGGTGTGTAGAAATACCTCATCCTGGAAGTACCTCCAATCCATAGCTCGATTTCAACATCGGAGCTACCGTTGTGTACCTGTTCCACCTGTCCCAACAGAGACAGCCCTCACACGGGGTGTGAAATCCCAATCCACCATCTCAATAACAACAATATTACAATTCATAATTTACAGAACATAAAGTTGTAAACGTAAAAGATACTCCTTGTATAGTATTGTATTCACATAGGATTCCCCGTGATGTTCCTGTTCTCACAATAACAAACACATCAAATTCCCAAAGTCAGATAAATATCACATTGATTAACTATGCCC
>CAJQUN010002462.1:0-26451 GCA_907163345.1 Haberlea rhodopensis | reverse complement strand
CAAACTAATTTTAGCAAACAAGAATTAGAAATATTTGATATTTGGCATTGGGAAAGATAATGCTAACTCTGGTCAGTGTTTTCAATAATGGCACGTGATATACTAAAGTCTCTGATATCCATGGTTCCATCAGAGTTTTATTTTAGTGCATGTGTAAGAGATCTTGATGAAAAAAAAGATAGTAGATGCAAACAAATACCGTAGAGATCTGTATTTAAAAGATTGGTTGGATGCCCGATAACCGATTACAAGATTTATCTTCGAAGATGAAAATGAAGAAAATTGATTGTTTTATGTTAATATTTTGTGATTTTATTGCTTTCTATTTGTGAATATAATTTGTAGTTACTTTATTCAATTCGTAGTCAATAAATTTGAATATTTCGCATAAATCGTATCAAACTATTTCTTGTCCTACTATTTTAATTATTATAAATTATATTTTAAAAAAATTACAATTTTTTTTAATAAAAAACTAAATTGAGCCGTGCCGGCAACGGGGCGGGGAGGCACAATTGCGTGGTCTATACCGACCCAGCATGGACGGATTGACATCTCTACCCAGATAGCACAAGACGGAGAACAAAGTGAAGTATACATTATTTCCACGTAAAACATATAGGCGTGTATGTATTATATATATTGACAGGTACAACAATTCCTTTTCCCTCCCTTGGCAAATTACATAGATCAGAGTATGATACAATTCCTACCACGGTTTCCATGGCGCATATGGACATTGATAGGAATGAAATCGTACACATCGAGTCTGTGCCAAACTTCAAGAGAAAAACTCAATACCAAATATGTAAATGCCTTCTCAGTCTCCTTTACAGCTCCTTCTTAACAGCAAAACAAGAAATTTAACAAAGACAAACAGAATTGAAAGTGGAAAGTGTGCGCTTCATTTCGTGACGTAATTGTCGTGCGGCATGCTCTGTCGTTGATTTTCCTATCTTTCCTCCCCATGTGTGGTCTGTCCTGGGTTGCTGTATTTGCTCCCTCTCCTTCCCCATGTGTAGTCTCTCCTAGGTTGGTGTATTTGCCCTCTGTTCTTGGGCCTGGTCCTCATTGATTATACCTTTGTTACCCACCATCTCAGTGCCCATTTCAATATGAATGTGCGTAAGAATGGCAACGGGACGAGTTTGACCAATCCCAGGACTCGCCCCGCTACACAAAAAACCCGGACCCGCCCCGCCCCGGTTCCAGATTTTTTTTATTTTTTATTTTTTTTAAAAAATAAATTATTTAGAAATCAATTTTGAAACACAAAAGTTGAGTTTTGTGATTAAATTTCAATGTTTTCTCTAGTAAATATTTATAATAAGAATTGTAAAACTATCTTTAAGCTACTAAATATTTATTAATTTGCTCTTATTTCCTTCAAAATGTCCAACTTTTTTAACATGAACACATGAATTTTGATATAAAATTAAATAATAACATTTTATTTGTTCAATCAAAGAAGTAAAAGTATAATCAATATCGATTTTTTTTTTTAAAAATATGTATAGCGGGGCGGGTTCGGCCAATCCCAGGACCCGCCGTCCTGCCCCGCTTCCAAACCCTGTTGAAGCGGGTCAAGACCCGCCACGGCGGGGCGGGTTCAATACGGGTTCGGATTTGGACCGTCCCATTGCCATCCCTAAATGTGCGTATCAGACATGCCCTACCGATTCTCTACACGAGCCTCACTCACTAAGCGATCATGAACTTTAATGAGCATTAATTTCAACTTCCATACAGTCTAGAGGCGGGGCGGGTTCAATACGGGTTCGGATTTGGACCCGTCCCATTGCCATCCCTAAATGTGCGTATCAGACATGCCCTACCGATTCTCTACACGAGCCTCACTCACTAAGCGATCATGAACTTTAATGAGCATTAATTTCAACTTCCATACAGTCTAGAGTACCTATCATTCTGCCAAAACAAAATTTATCCAATTGTTGTAGATGCTTATTTCTTTACTTTCTATTCACCCTGTTTCGATCCCACTGACTAGTGAAGATTTTGATGGATTTGAATGATAAAAGACAACTTGCAGGAAGAAAAGGATGTGACTAATCAAGGGATGCTTTGTTTCTTCGACCTATTTGTTTAGGTAGGCTATCGAAGATAGGTCTAGCAATCGACTCCTCCTAACACAGTTCGGCTCAGGCCAAGCCTCTGCCTGTAACAACCGAAATTTCACTGCTACTACTATTTTCCTCATTCTGAAGCTTTTTCTGTACTACTGGTAAAATCAGCTTCAGATTTTTGGTGCATTTTTTCACCAACTTCACGATCCAGTTATCTGAGTTGCTATCTTCAGCTTCTTGTGACAACATTTGATCGATCAGATTAGGTTTCTCTGTGACAAATCCGTTGGCTACGCTCTTCGATTTTCTATGACGACTCGGTGGTGGATTCGAAATAGGTGAAGATTTTGCGAGAAACACTTCCACTATTGATAGCTACTGAATCAAAAAAAAAAAAAATAGCTACTGAATATTTTTAGTGATAGCTATTGATTTCCCAGGCCTGTACCATCCCCCGCGAACCCTTTTTTTTTAAAGAAAAATAATAATTAGCTAGGTATCATTTTTGAAGCAAAAAATTTGAGCTTCATAACTGAATTTCATGTTTTTTTCTATTAAATATTTATAATAAGCCTTGTAAAACTATTTTTAAGCTGCCAAATCTTTATTAATTTCCTCTCATTCCCTTCGAAAAATCTAACTTCTTTAATATGAGCACATGAGTTTGATATTATATTAAATAATGTATGTTATGATTCAGCCAAAGAAGTGAAATGTATATTATATATTAAATTTTAAAAATAAATTATGTATAGCGGGGCGGGTTTGGCCAAACTCGGGATCCACCCCGGGGCCCGTCAAACGGGTTTAGACCCTCCCCAAACGGAGAGAGGTTTTATACGGGCCCATCAAAAGCGCAAGCCAATAGATGTGAGATGTCATAATACAGGAAGGTCCACCTCATGGGCAAATCCAAACTACTATTGAAAAGGGGAAAATACATTAAAACGTCCCTATAGTTTGGGTTTATTTCTGGTTCAGTCGTTAAAGTTTTCCGTGATCCAGTTTAGAACCTAAAGTCTTAAAAAAAATTAGAATTCAGCCCCCGACAATAAATAGGCCGTAAGAAGTTTACAAGACTCTACAAACAAGAGATGAATTTATCTAAAGCCAAAAGTTGCTAGACAAGCTATTGACTGGTGCACTTAAAACTGAAACCTAAAACCTCCTTTTATAGCCAAATGATTTGGTCATTTCCTTACTTTCTTCGATGTGGGATAAGAAAAAAAGCCCAATCCAACAATCTACACCTTGTGGCTTTGTCGTCCACAATACTCCACCTCGATGAAGATCTTCATAGCCTCTGCTACCAACACTGCAATACAGTCATAATTCTCAACACATACCATGCTCCACCATAAAAGCATACACTCAGAATAAGTCATTCCAAGCATTTCAATTATGCCCATGTAGAAAATTAACCATGCTAAAAATTATGGTGCAACTCCCACGTTTTGGCTCTCTTGGAAGTTAATCATCCATCGACATGAATTTCCACCACACCCTGCATCAATGACAAACCAATGTCCGTATGCAAAACTTGTGGTCCCGCTAACATTACACATCCTCTATCATGGCAACTTCGGGACATCAGCATGCCATAAGGATGTACATGTCTTTTTTCATAGGACATCGGAACAGGAGACAATGTTAGCTTCGTTATCAGTATCTCAATCTACTGACCCGGAGTAATTTATCGAACCCACTCCAGGTTGATGTGGTCAGGTTGTCCACATCCCAACATGCTTTCTGTATAGAGTTTTTCTTCTTCCAATCACGAGCTACCATTGCAAAACTTTCATGTGGACTGTTACTCCCGCCAAATCTTCTCTCTTCAGAAAGAAGCTTAGCAGTAGCCTCTCAGGAAATGATTTTTCTCCTTTCCATGAATCAATATCGGCTTCATATGCTCATACGAACATGGAAGAGACCAGATGATCTCAAGGCTGACCCTCATCATCAATTCTAACTCCAATAGATTCAAGCTCTGAAACAATGCCATTGAGAACACCTAAATGATCTGAAATGGTAATACCCTCATTCATTCACAATGTATGAAACTGATCTTTCAGATACACCGATTTGAGACACCCATACAACTTCTAGTTTTTCCCAGAGTTCCTTAGCCGTAGACATTCCATGCACATTTGCAAGAATATTTTTAGCCAGGCACAGACAGATTGCACTTGCTGCTATCAAATCCAGATCATCCCAATCTTCATTGCTCATTCCAGCTTTACATGTTGCACTAGTCGTTCCAACAGTCGAACTAATATCTTTCGGGGAATACTCCGCCCTTCAACGCCTTGTGTAAACCATATTGAATCAACACATCCTTGACTTGCACTTGCCACAAACCAAATTGATCTTCCCATCAAATTTCTTCACATCAAATCTGACTATATCTGAAACTCTGATTCCCGACATTATCTTGTGATACTTTGATGAATTTTACTGTAGACCTGAATATTACACACTAAATAAGCTACCATGAACGAGAGAATTCGGGATCTTTCCTAGACAGAACTTCAAGATTCTCAGGAAAATTGGTGGGGTCACGCTGGTCCCACTTAAATACCCATTTTCCCACACATAACCTTCTTAGTCAATGCGTATTCGCCTACCACACCAAAGCTCCACCACAGCAAAAGAAACTTGGCTCTGATACCACTTTTTTGGATTTTGACCCTCCAAATTCACTCTCAAGATCTGCACCTTTTATGGGACAAGAAAAGCAAAAGGAGAAATAATGAAACAAGGATTTAACATGAAAAACTCCTAAATCAGGAGAAAAACCACCAGGACCAGAGAATAAAATGCATTATAAAAAAAATCATTATAATCACATAATTTCTATTCGCACCTCAAACACACCCACAAAGTTTTCACACTAGCCAGACTTTATAACACGCATCTCCCCTTACAAGAAAGACACATATAAAATCTTTTCTGATATAAAAAATCAGTCACAACTGCAACCACAGATCATACTAAGAATTTTACAAGACTCTACAAACAAGAGATGAGTTTATCTAATCTAATCTAAAGCCAAAATTGCTAGACAACTATTAATTAGTGCACTTAAAACTGAAACCTAAAGCCTCCTTTTGGCCATTTCCTTACTTTCAGCGATGTGGGATAAGTAAAAAAGCCCAATCCAACAGATACAGTACAAGAATCGACGTCATAATTATCAGTTGAATGATATCTCACAGTTTTCTATGATTTTTTCCCACATTGAATTCCATAGGACAAACAAAATCACGTCACTGCAACAAAGCAAAAAAACAATTAGAAATCAATGTGCATTGTTCGCGAACCTAATATAAAACAAACAAAACCAGCACTTCTTCCCACCACAAAAAAACACATACACCATAATAAAGAGATACAAAACAAAATCGCAAATGAATAATCAGACCGTGAGAATTAACAATAAAAGAAGAAAAAAATAAAATCAATGAAAAATCACGGGTACCTTGACGCGAGGCCGTATTTGATGGAGACATAAGCGAGGGTATCGAATTTGGAGACATGGTGTATAGTATGTAATTAAGGCCACCATTAACCCCAACCTGCACGGCGGTAGACGGTTGAGATGAAATCAATAGTGATCTCAATGACTCGACCGCCATTGTTGATGTTTAAATATCTCCTGATTCCTCTCTATTGTCATACATTCTACCCTATTCTTACATAAATAAAAGTAAATAATATCTGCAAATAAATAAATATTATGGAAGGAAGATTTGCAGATAAGAGCTCGGAGTCTTGCAGACAGCAGACCTGTGTGTGTAATCCGGTTTCTATTTTTATAAAAAGAAAAATAATAATAATGAATTATATTAGCTTTATTGGCATTTCTGAGGAATTCTCGGTTTCTCTTGCTTTATAATTTTTTATTAAAGTCAAACCTAATATCAAATTAGTATATATTTCATCAAACAATTATTTTTTATTTTGCTGATAATTTTTTTATCATCGATTAAACACACGTCGAGCTTATATGCGACTTTCGAACCGTAGCTAAAGTTGCACAAAAAATACGTTTAAATAAAATATATACATATATCATTTATAATAATGGTTTCAGAAGATGCAAAACTTCATTTAAATCATAAAAATTGATTATCAACACTTCGTAGTAAAGAAATACATCTAAAAGTTATTGAATGTATTTTACATGGTTTTTTATACATCGCCATTAAGAACGACATCAAGGAACACATGTCTAGTATTTATAAAAAAAAATAAAAAGATATTATCGCTTAATGTCACCCTAAAGAATATTATCATTAAGAACAACATCAAATTAACCAGGAAAATCAAATTGGCTTACCAACAAAAAGTCTTTGCTATATTATTATACCTGATCCTAAATCAAGAATAAGACTGACTTTGCTTCTCCTAAATTCACAACTATGATTACTTAATTATTTGATATTGTTTGAAAATGTATAAGAAAAATATCTAACATGTTATTTTTAAATGTTTCATATTTGATATAATTTGGATTATGTAAATGCATGTGAAAAGCAACATTACATTGCTTTCAAATCCTTCTAAAACGAAGTCAACTGGAATTCGTAATACTCCAAACAAATGAAAGAATCCCTATCCAAATACATCTTTAGATTGTATTCAAATAAAAGATTTTGATATATTAATCTACTCAAATTACATGCAATTATAAAATCGTGTGAATTTCCTATTTCTTAAACGTGATTAAACTTATCTTTAAAGCAAATAAGGGATTAGTTTTATATTTAGATATCTGATGTTTTTAGATTTCAAATTTTCAATTATCTAAACCATTTCAAATTCATTCTTCTAAATCCCTTTTCAAATAAAATACTTAGATTCACACACAACCGAAACTAAAAATATTTCGATTCACACACATTTAAGACTAAATATTTCGAAACAAAACACAACCTTTCAATAAGTACGGTTTTGGACATATTTATTAGTCACACAAGCACGATATCAAGAACAAATATTTCTCTTTATCGCTGTAACTAATGTCCACCATGTCCAAACTGGACCTTAAATCGATCGGTCTGGTCAAGCTCTGAAATCTTTGGATTAACCCATTTGATTTCTGTTTAATCCCTGACAGTGGTGAACTGAGTTGGGGAAAAATGAGCAAGGCCAAACGGCGATTCAATATCTTTGGATGGAAGGGGCAAATATAAATTTAGAAACTATGATACAAAAAAAAAAATAAAAATTTCTGGATGGAGAATAGACATCATCTCCCTCCTGAGAAGGCCCCGAACCCCGAAACTGGGTTATTTGGACATGAATACAGTGGCCAACTTAACAACCACATGGTCGAGTTTTTTTCGCGACATAGATCTTGGGTTCAAGTCACATAGGACAATGAGAGTAATTTGAAATATTAAAAAAATTAAACACAATTAAACATACATACTAACAAAGACAAGCAGGGATCCTTTTCCAAAATAAGTCTAGCTTAGTGTCACACCTAGTAGCACACGATGCCAAAGACTTACTAGTATAGACATGGGTGCACGTATTAATTAAGCACGTACAGAGGCTACATACTTTAGACTGAAGGTTAACTATAACATAAATTTTAAGACTAAAGCATATTATCACGGAAAAATAAGACAACATAATATTAGCAGACGTATGGAGGTGGGAAGAAATTCTGTAGCGGGAAAAAAATGGTATATGTAGACTTCAAACTGAAGCTTCCACTAAATTTCGTTTATCAAAATATATAGTACAATTACAAAATGGGCAAAAAGTGGCTTACACTTGGACACTCTGAAGTATGTGTGCACCGATGCATTTGTCAGGAAGAATTCTAATATACATGACTCTGCCAAGGTTATCCACAACTTCTCAACGATTTTGTACCGTTTCATGCAAGTGTAACATATCTGTACAAATGTAAACAATTCACCTTGTATGGTAATCCTTATGACCTGAAAACAGTTGGAAGAAGACTAAAAAGTATGGTTATAGGAACTAAGTTCAATTTTGGATCGGCCAGCTTAGGTTAGCTAACAGTCTAAGTGGTCATCACAACATAGTCGGTATATGCTACACCAAAGACTTCAAATAGAAGATTGATTATTATGAATAATAATAGTTTTATACCCAGAGAAGTATGAATATTTATCTATGAACAGAGGTAGCTCAACCAAGGGTGGCTTGAGTGGCATATCAAATAAAAGGGGGAGACCAATATTTAGACTCAGATTGTTTCTTGATTTAATATCTACAATAAACATGACTAGAAATCGCAAAGTATAGATCTGATATCTATACGGTGGAGGCAGGAATGTTTGTTCTCTCGATACACATGGAACATGAGAAAAAGTACAATGTTAACATTTCACCGTGGAGAACTTCCAATTCATTTCACAAACTCATGCCCAATTCAGCTTACAGTACCTGAGAACTTCCAATTCATTTTTCACAAAACTCATGCCCAACCCAATTCAGCTTACAGTACCTGAGAACTTCCAATTCATTTTTCCAGTTCACCCAGAAATCTAACTCCTGTTTCATCAAAACTAACTAATATTCATGGCCCTTAAATCCTTTAATTGACTCGTGATGAACAAATTCCCCATATTTTTCGGTCACTGTTTCTGGATTTACGAATTCAAAAGTTAATTATGATAGAGAGGCATGAAGTCTTCACTATTGTAAGAGCTTGAATTGCTCTAGTTTAGATCTATAACAGATCTCTTCCTAAAAAATAATTACTTAATATTACAAGGCAAATTAACATAAAATTATTTCTCGACAGAAGTATGTATGGCTACGGTAACTGAAAGGCAAGACCAAAGCTCACCATAGATCTGTAAGCCTCAGTCACGCTGGTCTCCAATTGACAGCAGACACGTCCGGTCTGCCGGTATCACTGGAGCACCATGAACTGGGAAAAAGCACAACACAAAGTTGAATCAGCATAAATTGCATTTACAGGGGCAATACCATGTTCTCTGCATCAGAAGTATCACCTGAGATATGCGTAGCAGCAGCTCCCACAGAATTTGGGGCAGGGGGCTGAAAATTAACAGAATTTATGGGAGGCCTTTCCTGAGGCGGTTCAAAATAGCCGTAACCATAAATACTTTATGAATGCTCATAAAAAATGGGATTGCTAAACAAATGATCTTTGTTTGACCATGATTTTGAAACATAACATTTTCAATTTTGAGCTTTGTTTGGTTTCGTTGTTGTATGCATTTGAAGGTCATTTTACAAAACAAAAAAAAATTAAAAATTATCACAAATCAAAAAGAATGTTTGACCAAGATTATTTTTCAAATGCACTCTCACAAATTCTAATTACATGTAAATTGAGAACAAAAAAAAAACCAACAGGGCAGAAAAACAAGTCCTTCCAAAGTCAATGGATACTTCTGTATTGCATCCTTCAGAGGGAAGAGAAGAAGATTTAAAACGGTGCTACAGCAGCATTTTATGCTACACCTTCAACCTCTAGCTTCCACAACCATAAACAAGAGACACCACGGGAAAAAAAAAAAGAAAAGAAAAAAAAAGAAAAAAAAAGCAGCTAAACAACTACTGATCACATCTTCAGGATTTCACAAACTTTGTAATTGAGTTTAAACTTGATTTTGTACATGTGCATAAGAAGGCAGGCTTTACGTTTATTTCATTATTACAATATTTTTAACTAAGTCTACATTTGTTCTCTTCATTCAGAATGTAGTCAATCATTGAATTTTGTACATGTGCATAAGAAGGCAGGCTTTACGTTTATTTCATTATTACAATATTTTTAACTCAGTCTACATTTGTTCTCTTCATTCAGAATGTAGTCAATCATTGAATGATTAACATACATGTGTTTTTTTTTTTATGCAAATGCTGAAATTGTATAAAGATTCCAGAGTACATTTTTTATTTCTAACATCATCCGTTGGTACAAGGAACAAAATTAAACTAAAATCTGTTGTTCAAGCAATATTTTCAAAGAAACTATGTGCTCAGGTGAGAACCTGTAACCATCTCTACTTAACTATATCAATAACCAAGCAAATCCAATTTTGCATTCTACGCATGCTTCTTTAACCTTTATAGCAGTTGATCGGTGTGGAACATTGGAAACAGTCGGAAGCAAACAAATGCCAGAAATCTGAAGTTTCTAAGAAGTAGACCCAGAAAACATGTTTTTTAGTTACAATGATCTACAATAAATAAAAGGATTATAACAGTGATACTTCACTCAAGATAGTTTACCAGTACTAAATCTAATGGAAAGATAGTTACACACCTTCATGAGGATAAGGGGACCTGAGCATGACCTCGCTGCTGACATCCACCGCCCATGCGGAGAATCAGAAAATTCATTTACTTGCATCCTCCATGATTCATCTGCAGCATACCTCCTTGAGCCGTCCGAAAAATTGGCAGCAAGTAAGGGGGATTGATGTTGCTGGACCGAGGCTTTTGGATAAGAAAAATGAGTAGGTGGGTGTTGAGGTGGGGGTTCAGAATGCAAAGGCCCATGCGAATAAGGTGCACTACCAGGCAATTGGCGGTGTTGCAATGATTGGAGATTCATATATGCATCGCACTGTCTATATTCCACATTCCTTGATGAATTATAACAACCAATATGTTGTACTGCTTTACCAATCCCAGCGGAGGGGGAGGAAAGTAAGAGATTGTTGGGACAATGCTTCACTCCTGACGGATGCATCAATATGACATCCTTGAGTACTCGAAACCATATGGGTGTGCTGATTTCCCTGGAAAATATATTCTTTATATTTCTGAACATGTAACAATGAGCACATCAATGGAACTGACAAATATGCATAAACTAAAAAGCCAGAAGACTCACGTTCTGAATGCCACCAATCTCATGCAATACGGGAGGGGGTTGAAAAGCTACTGTTGTAGAAGATGAATTGTGGATGGCAGTGAAGGCATGTGTTGGGACATTAATGCAGATTGAGGTGGCAATAATTGATGACAAAGCACTGGTGGAGGACGAATGGGTAATGGAGGAAATAATTGTTGCTGTGTGGTGGTGGTGTGGTGGTGGTGGTGGTGTTGTTGTTGATAAAGGCGGAGGCGGCAGGGACGGAGGCGGTAATGGAGGTGGTGAAGTGGGTAAAGGTGGTGGTAGAGGCCAGGGGTGCAGGGAGGAGAAGGAGGAGCAATGGGGGAGAACCCTCGGGGCAGAAGATGTCCTACTCGGTAAAATATTGTACAAATACGAAGCGAGTAAAGTCCCATCTGAATGACTGATCTCGAGTGATCGTAACTGCAATGTTCAAGTGCCCTCAGTAAGACAATTTTTAATTCCTTTTGGTGTCCTGAAACATCTTCCATGTTCGAGCTCGCCATCGACATCCTCCAAAATCTGATGTCTGTCTGTCTGGACTTGAGTAACGGGTTGCAGTTCTCTATTAAAACAAGGGATCTGTTCACGAAGTTCCGATGGTGATGTATCAGCAATTTCTTTGCAGAAATTGTCTGCAAACTATCCTCCTCTTCCTCTTCTTCTTCAAGACACAAGATGATAATAATCCAGGTAACTGAAATGTAGATTGCTGAACCATATAAACAGAAAAACACTAACATATTAGATCAAACAAAGGATGATGCCAGAATTCAGATTCTTACCATATAGATCAACAAAGGACGAATCACATTGTATGCCAACACACCCATGCTATAAACCACACTGAAGCATTGTAATTCTATTTATTTCTAGAAATGTACAGATTAATTCATAAGACATGAACAAAATCCACAAAAGCAAAAAGAACATTCGCATCATATGAGGGAACAAGACAATAAAACAGCAGTAGGTCATCCAAGATAAATGTCGCTGAAACATGTATTAATAAACAAGTGAAAATAGCATCTTGTAGAGGAAAAGTAATGAGAGCTCAACAAAAGAACTCCAACGCACGATGATACAACATATCAAAATTACATAAGTACATTAATTAACCAACAAAACCAAAGATCCTAAACAACATAACTGACAAACTTGAGTCAACATCCAAATTCGAAGTAGAAAAAATGCCAGAGAGCTAATGACATTCAATGATCAGGAACAAAGTTAACTACGAGAGCTAAAAATGGCCTCACATTCATTGTTACAAGTTATGCAAACCAAGAATTTCCACCATGTACATTCATAAAATATGCATTCATCATCAGGTGATATTGCAAGCAGACAAAGGAAGTTCCAAGATCCAACACTATATAGAAAAGAGAAAAGCAGATCAATACATCTAAAAACAATAAGAACTAGCGCTAGCGAAATGGAAATATAAAAAAAGGGATCGCTATGAGAGAACGAGAGATCTAGCCTCATCCATCCATCCTAATTCCATCACAACATCATGCCTTCCATTTCTCTGAGAGGATCATCAATAGCTCATCCCACCGGGAAGGACGCGTAGTAGTGAAAACCCAGCGGATGTCATCATTTGCTACTCTACGACTAATCATCAAAAATAGCGGCGCAGAATAGACTCTGAGACAGATTTTTCTTTCAATCCACAATCGCAAGACCTGAAAAAGATTTCCACTCTGTTATTCTGCCCACAGTCAGAAGATTCACTCTACACATATTACAGTCACTTACGAACTTGGACGTCGGTTTTCCTCTGCGCCAGCTGCACCAGGTGGGGCAGCAACTCCAATAGAGACGGGGCACGCTGCTCGAACAGTCGAGGAATATAAGGGTATAATTCTGAAGCACATTATGAGAAATGCCAAGAGCAGAAAGAGTATGTCCAGAACATATCACACAATCAGCACCAGAAAGAGATAAAAAAAACAAAGCACAATCATTATGGAGATGACCGTAGTTGTACCTGTTTAGTGCATCTCGATTTCAAAGCTTGAATATCATTAATGAGGATAGAGCGAAGCAGAGAGAGTAGAGAGCGGAAAGAGGCAATAGTATAGAGATAAAAGAACACAAATCTTAATAACTTCTCTACACTTTCTGGCTATGAGAACACTGAGGTTACTGACAATCTGAAGTAACAAACTAAGAGTCCACTCTGTGATGAAGACTTGGCCCTTTTCCAGCTTATGGAAGGAAGCTCCACAACCTGCAGATACCTAGGGGTCAAAAAAATTCACGAACTAAGAGAATTTTAACAACTGTCCGAAGTGAAATGGCATGAACTAAGATGTCAACTAAAACCACACTTTATGAAAATTGGCTCGTCCAGCGAAGCACCACAATGGAAATAAGAACATTTTAGATATAGACAGCATTAGTTGAAAGCACAAAAAAAAAACAATGGAGACAGAATAACAAAAACAGGTAACAGCAACCTGCATGAAATAGAGGGTTCAAAAACATTTTCAAATTTCAAAGGAAAAAATGCATCATGTGTAATGATAACTGTAAGAAATATTCAGTCAAATATTTGTATTTTTAGTAATAATATCTACCTTGATTCTTGGTTGGGATTTATTCCTTAAAGGGGATTAAATTAGATCACAATTAATTTAGGAGAACTGTAGAATTAGGAGATTCGTAGAATAGATCTCTATAAATTAGGAATGTATCTTCTCATTGAAAAAAATGAGGGATAAAATTCTGATTTTTCAATGTCTCTTCCTCCCCTTTTAAATGTCATGGTAGCAGAGCCAACAAATAATTAAGGTTGCGGCAGCGACGACTCGCGGAGGAGAGGCCTCGTGTTCGAGTCTTCCCCTTCCTAAATTTTTTTTAAAAAAAAAATAATTGAGGTTTGCAGCGTAAACGCAAACCCCAGCCGCCGTTTTGGCCTCTCCTCCATGAGTCGTCGCTGCCGCAACCCTAGTAATCACCGCTTCACGGTTTCCTGGGCGAACCCTATCCACGATTCACGTCTTTCCTATGTGAACCCTAGAAGCCGCAGCCGTGCGTCTTTCCTGCACGAACCCTGCCCGTCGTGCACCTTTCCTGCGTGAACCCTAGTTGACCACTGCCTCGCACCTTTCTTACGCTAACCCTAGCCGCCTCGCATTTCTCCCGCGTGAACCCAAGCAGTTGTCCTCTATGTCAACAATTTTCCAACCGTGTCCACGGGACCACTGAAGTCGACCACCACTTCCCACCAAAACACATCCGGAACAAACATTCTATCACTTCTCTAACCGGAGATGATGTATCTTCCTTACATCTGATGTGCAAGCTTGGTCTCATCAACATCTATCGCTAAGCTTGATGGGTGTAGAAAATATACAGTCAGATATTTGTATCTATCTTGATTTTTGGTTGGAATTTATTCCTTAGATATGGTTGAGTATATCACAATCTATAACTTGGGAGACGAGTAGAATTAGGAGACTGGTAGAATAAATCTCTATAAATTGAATTGTATCTTCTCTTTTGAAAAATGAGGAAAAATTATGATTTTTCCATGCCTCTGCCCCCCCACGCCCCCCCTTCTTTTAACCAACCACCACCCAACAAAACAAACAATAGAGACAGAATGACAGCAACAAACAGATATACATCAAGCTACATTGAGCCCAACATAGGGTTCTCCGACACAAATGAATGGGTAGAATCAGGCAGCGAAGCAACCACATATTTTTTTCCCTACAAAATGAGGTAGTTTGTGCTACTTGACTACTTATGATTGGAATAAAAAATACTGATTTAAATAGAAGTTTGAATATTCAATCAACATTAATTTATGAATGTTTGAAGTAAATGATGACTTGCTTCAGTCAAATGATTTAAACATACTTCCCATCTCCACTTAAATTCAAGAACACAGGCATTAATATCTCCAATAAGACATTAACATGCAATACTGTATATCAAAGGCCTTTATCCATGAAAATACCCTAAACTTCATAGGAAAGCGACACCCCACAAAAGTTCACAAAAAAGCTCAGTTATTCATAAGGATGAAATCAACCAACCCAAGAATGCATAACACCAAGCATATGAGCTTGCATAAACCAAAAAAACAACATATTAAAAAAATTCCAAACAATTGGGAACCAGGAGACTGGTATTTACACCAATAACCTAACGAAAACACAACAGCATGGAAATCCACGGGAGCACAGCGACAATTAATCAGATAACAGTAAGATGTGTGATACAGAAAACAAGGTTCAAATATGCTGAAAAAATTTATGAAATACTAGATATCTACCTCGTTGGCAATCCCATACTTTGCACAATCAATTGCAAGACGAGTTGCACGCCCAATACTTTCTTTGGTCCTTGACAATGTCTCTATCATCCCTTCAAAAGCATCACGAGCAACAGCTGCTTCAGTACCTCCACTTAAAGGATCCCCAATAACCTGATCGCTGGAACTCAACATTCTCTCCTCAGTAACTTCATTTTCATGTTGACCAGTCGATGAAAAATGGTGAACATCAGCAGAAGAGAGAAATGGAACGTAACCCTTGTACGTCCAGTTGTTGCGTGATGCTTGATTCAAAGACCATGGTATCAGGGGCGGGGCTTGGGTCTTTTCCGTGCAATTCAGCTTCATGATCCAAAAGTGGAAAAAGAAATCCATAAGAGCTCTGTAAGTGAGCTTCCCTCTTTCTAGCCTGAGCAGCAGCATGAGATGTTTCATGGACATGACAGACTCCGAAAGTTTTGCATTAATTGAAGAACTTGTTTCGTCGTGTTTACCAACATCCAGCCTGAGCAACGGTGCGCTCAAACATAAGCAAAGTTAACAAGAAACTAAATTAATGTCCATTCTATCAAGACCTTAATAGTTACCTTTCACGAAGTGGCTCAATGTTTTGATTAGGGAATCCACCACAAGAGAAGAATCGTTGATCCGTGAATCTGACTTCATAGCAGCATTCCTTTTCTCTCGAGAAGAAGCTGGATAACTT
Organism: Haberlea rhodopensis; assembly: GCA_907163345.1. Classification (NCBI taxonomy): domain Eukaryota; kingdom Viridiplantae; phylum Streptophyta; class Magnoliopsida; order Lamiales; family Gesneriaceae; genus Haberlea; species Haberlea rhodopensis. Next base: position 10,510 of record CAJQUN010002462.1, on the reverse strand, counting down.
CTGTCAGTTATCACTTCATCAGGAGATGAAGTTAATCTGCCAGAAGCAGTGGCAAGAAGCTGTTGGCTCCTGCTGGAGCTTTCTTCTGAGAAATATTGCCTGGTTCCCTGCTGGAGTAAATGTTCTGCTGTTCAGCTAATGGCCTGGTGCAAGAGATAGACTGGGGAGACTTTTCGGGGGTAAGTGGAACTGGTCTAGTTTCCATGGCGGGTGATTTTTCAGCATCTATGTGGGATAAACTAGGAGAGATACATGCGTAGATGATAATTCTCCAGTCATCTTCACCAGGCCTAGATGAAAAGTTGGAGATGGAGCTTTTTTGGATACTCGAGCACATTGTGCCTGTTCTTTGAAAGATCATCAACCTTTCCTCTATCTCTCTCACCATGCACAACAGTTGTCTTTCCAGAATCTGGTGCACGTGGAATAACAGAAACCTTATTGGTAAATCCTCCGTGAACTGGAGTTCTAGGTATTTCCTCGCCGTCGTCATCACACAGTCGGACAGCTCTTCGTTTTGATAACTGTGTAACTGGAGATCGGACTTTGCTATGACGTGTTAAGTCATTTTTATGTGATGCAGAATCTCCTAATTTACTTTCAGAAACCATATCAAAACTAGGGACTGCCTCAAATGCTCGGCGATGACGCTTAGTTGGGGGATTATCATCTTCATCGGTAAAATGGTTGGACTCATTATTTATCTGCATTCTGGAGGTCTGCAAATTCTGGGGCATCCCATCTGATGTTAACCTCTTGGGTTCTATATCACTCATTTTCCTTCAGGAACATTAGGACTTCTGTAATCATTTTTCCTGTTTTTTTGCGTTCTTAACATGCTAGCATCATATACAACGTCAGTACATTTTGCCATTTTGGCAGGACAAGTAGTCGCACTAGTCTGAAAAGCTTGTTTTTCAGAACCATTTTGGGTCTTCATCCTTTCCTGGAGATAACTTCACTTTGTTCCAAATTAATTTTAGCATCCACCCGTCCATTATCTTTGGAGTCAGAATGTGTTTTATCCACCGGGATTCTTTTTCCTTGTCTACAACTGAAACTGATTTTGAATTACCTGCAGATGACACCTTCGTATTGCTATTTGAAGATAACTTTCTTCGCATTCCATCCCCCGTATGCTCATGAGGACCAACAGAACTACTATTTTCGTGTATTGTACCCTCAGGTTTCTTCTTCGACCCCATTGCCAGCTTTTTGGTGGCCATTGCTAATTCGCTCCGGCCACTATCAGAATGTTTACCCACCACTTCAACATTACCAGAACCTTCCTTCTTGACATTGGGAGGTAGATTAGTAAGATGTTTGGAAAGCTTATTAGTCTTTCCTGAAGATAGTTGTGGAGATAACTTATGATCCATGTCACCAGACAAATGAGGTTTTATATCTTGGCATCCAATCTCACCTTGTCTTTGTGAACAATGCTCTAATTCAGAGCCCAGATCAGCGAGACCATTGATCTCTAATTTGCAGTGCGATTCATTCATTTCAATCCCAACTTTTTCACAAACCTCCAAAGCATCATTTACCACCGGATCAGTAGAATGTTCTGATGCAAGAGTTTGTTCACTGTTGTCATCTCTTGTACCGCTTGAACTTTCATGCTGTAACTTTTCATATTGCTCACAGATTTCCTTCACTGCTTTGGCAAAATACTTAACTGTCTTACCCTGGCAGCGAGCAGACAATTTATTTTTTGCCTCAATGGTGAATGCCTGAATATCAGCAGGAGCGACAAAGGCTCTGACATCAAAAGGAAAAACAAGCATTCAAAGGAGAATACCACGTAAACCATCCTTATTTTTATATTCTAAACATCAATCATAAAGTACTAAACATTTGCAGGTAACAGATTTATATAAATTACTTATAAGAAAAAAGAAACATTTCAAGGAATTTCTTAATTGCCTATGTAGAAATTCTTATCTATTCAATGTAATTCCATAACCATAGAAATTCTTATCTATTCACATATTAGTACTAAATTCCACGATGACGAGGAAGAATTTTCCCCATTAAATATATTTTTCCCCATTAAATATATTCTCCAACAGAAACCACCTTCTGAAATGTCAACAGCTGAGACGTCATTGCCGAGGAATGAGATAATGAGAACAATAGACTAATATTTAAGTGCTCAATAAAGCTTTAGACAATATATTAACATTTGTTTCCAGTAAATAAAATAAAACAGCTAGAAAATGTGCCAATTAAAATGAAATTGGAACGGGATCGACAAATTAAGGAAATTTTTTATTAAAAGCAGGAAACCACTTGTTGATGCATTGATAAAAGGACAATATTATGTTACATATAATGTCAATGGATCAAAAGTACATGAAAGATATCAAGATTTAGCCGAAAAACTCGTTAATCTAGTAGTATTAGCCAAAATCATAACATACAATAGTAAGAGATTAAAAGAGCTTACCAATAGCATATAGTGAAATGCACCAAAATGACCAAAGAGATAATAACTATTTTCATCCAGTTAAAGAGTGTACAGTATCAATGAATACTTTTAAAAATAAGACCACACGACTATTTGAGGTAGTTTAAGCATTTAAATAAATCACATAACTAGAGGACATTAAATTTTATGTAGACAAAAACAAAGCAAGCAACAACATTTACCACAGCATAAAGCAAGTATGATGCGTGGTTTTATATATTTAATGCATTGAAGGAAATGCATCTAACTATTGCATTCCCCTTGAGGAATTGCATATGTGCCACGACAAATATCAATATTCAAACCCATAGCCAGGATCAAACCTAGAAACATTAATTCTACACTGCGCTTAGCGAAAATTATCAGGAAAAATGACAAAATATTACATTCCACCTAGCTACAAGGGCAATAGATAAATCCTCGTTGGATATCAGTGCTTATATCCACCCCAAGTAAAATTAGTATCAAAACAGCTGGTTAATCCACCAAATGTACCTCTAAAAAGTCTCTGATTGCAAGAATACTCCTAATCTTTCAACCATGTATTTACCCAACAATTGATAGTAACCATATAAAAATATTAGAAGAATAAAAACCTCAGTGTCAACCTGGACATCAAGCCCTCTCAGCATATCCACGAGGAAGATAAAAGAGGAAGTGCTTACATCTCTGATGTACCAAAGAACTGCACAAAATTTTTTTAGGATCAGGGACGCGCTTCCAATCTTCAGGTCTGCTTATCTGGAATTTAAAGCCACAAATGGTTAGCCAATCATCAGAACCAAAAACTGAAATTAAGTTATCAAAAAAGAGCACAAAAACATCAGAACTCAAAGGAGCAATAAAGATAGACTAATATAATATGCACATGATCATAATTAGAAAGCAGCCTAATGGCCATGATCAAGAGGAAATTATAGACTACATTCAATTATAAAATGGGGTTTTGAAAGGGTCAGTAATGTAATGGCATCCATAGCCGGGATAGAGATATATAATATATTAGTGGGAAATATGGGAGTAAGTGTTGGTGGTATTTGCCAACGGACATGAGATTGGAGACGAGACCTTATCTCTTGAGGAAGATTTACTTAACGATTTGTTTACTCTTATCGACAGGATAGCGTGGTACAGGACAAAAAAGATTGCTGAGTGGCGTCACGATTCGGCGAAATACTTTACGGTTTCATCGGCTTATCATCTAATTCAAGAAGAGGGTTCCACCTGCCGTAGATTTTCAGTTGGTGTATGAACCCATCTGGAACACATTAGCGCCTAATAAGGTGGCCATCTTAGCTTGGATAACTATTACAGGCCAGATCCTACTAAACAGAATGTTGTGGTGCATAAAACATAAGTACAGGTCCGGTATCGGATGTGTGATTTTGTCAATTGGAAGAAGAATCTACTCAGCACCTAATTTTATCTAGCTCATAGTCTTATCACTATAGATGGAATGCTATGATTGGATATGAATGAAACTCGGCACTTCATTAGGGCCCCGTTAGTCATCTTCCTCATCACTGTAGCCTTTGGTACACAAAAAAGGTCAGAAGGAATAGTCAACAATCTGGCTTGTTGTGATTTGGATTATTTGGTTGGAAAGGAACAAGAGAATTTTTAGAGATCCAGAGAAACTGGGAGATATTTGTTGGATATAGTCAAATACATGACTTGGAGATGGAGATGGAACAAAAGCATAAGGAAAAATAATTTTGTTATTCGTTTTAAGATTGGATTAGGGAACCAGTTGTTTGTTTATTAGCTTAATAATAGTTTGGAGGATATTATTTATGTGTTACTGTTTTATAATTTTTCGGGTACTTCTTGTCCTCCATTTTATATAATTAGCTTTTCAATCAACCACCCACTGTTACTTCCTATAATTTTAGATACTCCGGTGCACAAAAGCAAAAGAATCCTGAGTGCAAAATACCACTCACGAGGCTCGGACTCGTGTCCAGATAGTCACCTGCATGTCTATTATGTACTGCCTCTACGTGCCAGACCAATGGGATGCAGTTACAGAGATTATATCTAGAAAACACATTTCGAACCAAACAACTCATGATTGAGCAAAAAATTTAAGTTGAAACCCTAATTCCCATGCCTCGAATGCCACTCCGTAAAAGTTCACCCGACATGCGTAATGCAAAACCAACTACATGTTTCAACCATTTGTCTTCTAGTTCCCTCAGCCGCAATCGACCACTAAATATTGCAATCAAGCTCAGAAACTCAATGCAATTCCGTAAAGGCGTGATTATTGAAAATTCAAATAAAACAAATTCGTGTTCCGGAGAAAGTAATTCATCATACGTCATATAAGCATATAAATAATTTCGAAAAAAAAGGAAGAATTAAATGGAAATTAAGGGCGATGAAGAACAAACGGATATTCAAAGGCATCAAAGCGAATAAGAATGCACCTTGGCAGGCCAAGCCGGAAAACCCTTGACCTTAGCGAGGACGAGATCGCCCAGACTCAACTCATTCTTCGTTTTCCCGCCTTTCGCTCCACGCTTTCTCGCCGGTGCCATGCCGTCCAATCCCTTCAATTGAACCACAATAATTGTAAGTTCAAGCAGCCCTAGACCCAACAATAATCCGCCGGGGCATCCCCAAAACGGCGTCGCTTTACGGAACTCGACCTTGTGTTCCGCTTTAGACTCCACCGATCACAGAGAGAACAATTGATCGTATTTAAAATCGAAGGCGGCTACGGAGACGGAGGCCGTGGTGTGGTGGCGGATATGGGAAGACACATACTAATGTTGTATCAGTTTGTGAGGAATCATCTATTTTTGCATCTATGAAATTATTTTAATGAAAATATATTTATTTCAGTATATTTAAAAAGATTTAAAAATTTAATTTTTTTACGATATAAATGAGATTAATATAGATTGGTCTTTTAAAATATTATAAAACATTTAAAATAATTACGAACAAATTAAATTATATATCCATAAGTAGAACAATAAGATACGAAATAAATATAATTAAAAAAGTTGTTTACAGATTTAAATAAATAAAATAAATTAGTTTCCGAATTATAATACATTTGTATTTTCGGTTGATATTTACTTTTAAAAAATTACGATATAGCTTCATATTTTTAAGAAAATAAGATATTTAATAGTTTCTTATAATTTTAGTAAATATTAATGATATCTCATATATTGAATCGTTGATAATTGTACATGTACATTCTCAACATCTAGAATATAATATCTTTCATTATGCACAATTATTGTGTGTCGACATGCTCTGAATGTCAGTCTCCCAGTCATATTGATGTTATCCCAAACACAGGCCTTTAGGGGCAATCCAACACTTCAAATTGAATATTTCACGATGAACGACTAGAATGCTTTGGAGCACTGTCCTGGAATAGCATCAAAAAAACAATCTCACGTACATGTTGTGTGAGAAAATTGATTAATAGTGTTAATTCCAACATGTAGAAGTGAAAGTAAAATGCTTAGAAAAGTAAGCACGTAAATTTGACGTCCCAAACTATAGCAGCAATAACAGCATGAGCATTGCATTGGGAAGCATTAGACCAGTATGGGTAGATGGGGGAGTGATTTATTCAAGAAACGTATATTTTTTAATGCAATGCTCGACTGTGAGCATTCTAATATATGCATATGGAGTTTTAAAAATTGAATCATGAGTACATTATTGACTAGATTACACGTGGGTCCTTACAATGATAAGTAAATGTAAACCAGTCTCCGATGGGAATGAACACAAAGGGCATTCGGCCTCCTCGATCAAACCTTTTTCTTTAAGGCGGACCGGACTGGAAGCGCGATCTTCAGTACTCTCCAAATAATTTTTTTACTTTGTCTGGAACCTTTGCCTTCCAAATAAACTCCAAGTTCCTCGAAAGCGATAAGCTGTTGCACCCAACCTTGTCCTCCTCCCTCATTCGCCTAATATTCCTAGCCAGATGATAACCATATTTAACTGAGTATTGTCCATTTATGCAAAAGTTCCAAACAAGGATGCCTGACTGATCCAAACCAATGGGAATTATGAAGACCTCCTCAGCATCTTCCTGCCATAATATGTTCTCCACAACATATGCATTCCATTGAGCCAAATCGGTATCAATTCCATACATTTATACCTTTCCCATCAGCATCTTCCTACCAAAAACCACCAAGGCTGGCCACTTTCAGAGTAATGAGTTTGAAGCTATTCGGCCTCAACAACCACTATCATTCCATACATTTATACCTTCCCATCTCCCACACACCATCGAACTCCCTCCAGAATCAGATTCTTGGCCTCACACAAACTTCTCCAAGTCAGCGATGACCCTGATTTAGATCTAGCAGCAAGAAGATCATCATGAGGGTAATATTTAGATTTGAAAAAAACGACTCATATACTGTGGGGGTTAATAAGAAGCCTCCATATTTGTTTGGCTAACATAGCAATATTTAAAGCCTTAAAATCCCGAAACCCCATCCCTCCATCCCTCTTGCTTTTGCATAGCTCGTCCCACCTTACTCGATGAATTTTTTTATTTCCCCTGTCACCCACCAAAAGTCATCTAGCAAAGACTCAATCTCTGTAAGTAGGTAATCTGGTAAAACAACTCATAACATAAGTCGGAATTGATTGAATCACCGATTTAACAAGTACTTTCTTGCCCGCTCTTGATAAGAATTTCTCCTCATACACTCGAGTTCTGCCCCCAACCCTATCTCTAATCCATCCAAACAACTCTTGTTTTGACCTTCCTATGTTGGTGGGTAATCCTAAATATTTTTCATGCCTGTCAACCACCATTACTGGTAGGACTCCTTGTATGCTGTCAATTACCTCCCTCTTTGTATCACGGCTGAACGCCACCGTAACCTTAATTTCCTGCCCCAACCCGCCCTACCATAGGTATGCAACACCTCAATAACCTATGTAACCTCCTCCTCTGTAGCTTGGTAGAAGAAAAGTGTCATCTGCAAATAAAATGTGAGAAATAGATGCATCCCTGCAAACCCTACCCCCTTCAACCTTCCACAAATTTCCATATTCAGAATAAGTGCACTAAACACCTCTGTACAGAAAAGAAACAAGTAAGGAGGAGAGGGTCTCCTTGTCGGATCCCTCTTTCCAGAAAAAAAGAGGCCATGTTTAGAACCATTAAGAAGAATGGAATAAGACACTGTACGCACACAAGCCATAACAAGGGTAATAAAAGTCTGCTGAAATCCCAATCTATAGAGCACGCCTTCAAGAAAATCCCACTCGACTCTGTCGTAAGCCTTACTTATGTCCAGTTTTAAAGCCATATGACCCTCTTTCCCACCAGTTTTAGTTTTACGAAAATGGTTAACTTGTATGCCACTAAAACATTATATGTGATTAACATATTACGTATAAACAAATTGAGTTTCCGCTATAATATTATGCAATGAGGTTTTAACCTGTTAGAGATGGCTTTGGACACATTTTTATAGGCCATATTACTGAGAACGGGATTATCACATTCAGGAATAAGGACAAGAAGAGTAAAGTTTAAAGAGCTAAGTAAGACCCCTTAAGAAAGTTAAGACAACTAGCAGTGACACTATGTCCGACAATATGCCAAAACTTTTGATAAAATAATGCAGGTATACCATCAGGACCGGGAGATTTAGTAGTAAACATGTCCGACAATGCATGCTTGATCTCTTCTGCAGTAAATTCTCGACAAAGTTCGTCATTTATCTCCCGTGATACCCTTGGTTAAATAGCATCAATAGCATCTGCAATCTCCTCCTTGAAGGACGCCTAGATGTAAAAATATCACGAAAAGTAATCCAATGCCAGACTGCCCATCTCCTCCTCTATCTGCTGTCAGTTTCCATCTTTATCATACAACCCTTTAATCTCCTTTGTTTTTTTTAAAACGCTGAGAAGCTCTATTAGGAAAATATTTGTGTTTCTATCACCATCTTTCATCTAGTGAGCCTTAGTTCTCTGACGCCACATTAAGTCATCCCTATGCAAAATACCTTCCAGAGTGATCGGAGCTGTTTTTCTTCAGCTTTGTCTCATTGAATTGATAATAGGCCCTTGTCTCAGTTGCTGAATGGCTATATTCAAATTGTTGGCTTCTTTCCGGACAGAACCAAAATGAGAGCTTTCCAAATTTGCGAGACCCAAGCTACATGATTCCAGATTATGTAAGAGTTGATTCTGATCACCTATTGCATCTCTAAACTCCCAAGAATTCTCAATTATTCTCTCACAATCACTAGATGTCAACCACATGCTTTCAAATTTACATTCTCGTTTCTTCATGCGAGTACACAAGGACTTTTCTCATCCAGTAAGATTAGTAATGGTAGATGGTCATAGGATCGTGTAGGTAAGTGCTTCTACCTGTGCATTTGGGAAAATCATAACCCAAGTAGCAGAAGCCACTACCATATCCAGCCGCTCAGATATTGTGTGAGGAGTTGCTTGTCTATTGCACCATGTGAATGGATGCACCCGAGAAGCCCAAGTCCAGTAAACTAGCGACTGATAACACTTCTGTAAAGTCCTTCATTCTCCAATTTGGAGTATAAAACACCCCAACTTTCTCCGAATGCTGTGAGATTTCATTAAAGTCTCTGGCGCATAACCATTCCCTACTGGAGAGATTACCCAAATAACGAAGCAGCTCCCAAGTTTTCTTTCGAGAGATCTGATCTGGTTCCCCATAGAAACCAGTAAAACGTCATACAATGGTGCTGCCATGCAATTGCACATGCACATCAATATGATTTTTAGAATAACTTTGAAGAGAAAACCCATGTCTCCTTTATCCACAATAGTGCTAGGCCAACCGATTTACCAACCGCATGGACATCCACACCATTTAAGCAAAACCTTTCCTTTATATTTATCTAACTTACGAGAGTCTAATCCACTTTCCATAAGAAAAATAAGCTGAGGGTTAAATTTTTTGAGAAATTCCCCAAATCCCGAACTTTCCAAGTTCCCCCAAACCTTGACAGTTCCACGAAAAAAAACTTATTGTGATAGGCGGGGTTGCCTAGCAGCCTCTGCCTCTGCTCTGCCTCTGGTAAAGATGTTATCACCTCCGGAAAATGTGCTTCCATAGCTTGTTTCTTCAAAGGTCATCATCAACAGGCATATTTGCCTTGATTTAATAACTATTGGCTTCCTATCAACATAACTTTTGCTCGGCCTTCCCTGCTTATGGATTTGAATCTGTTGCTTTTCCTGGGTTTTGTTGGAATTCAATGATTCTATAAAGTCTTCCCTGCGTTGTTACACTCCGGAATAACCACACCATTTTTACACACTATATTAGGTAGAATACGGATCCCCTCAGTAGTAACTGTCAATATATGGGCACCTTGAGCTGTTGTATCACAAAACCCTCCTTCAACAATCGGACCGTGTTTGGAGTGCAAAACATTCCCTGCCAATGCCGATGTAGTGGACCAAAAGTTGGCTCCAAATTTGATTAATCAATGGACTAAGATTATATGGATCAGTCCAGTTAATCTCAGAAGAGTGCGTGAGGTCACTTATTGGGTCTTTTCCATCAACACGGCTTGCGGTTTGATCATGAACCTTGTCCTGAGGACTGAGGGTCCACTGACTTATTAAGGAAAAAAAGATGATTTGGGGGCAAAGATATCGTCATTCTGCTTAACCATGAATGGGGCACCGGAATCCAAATCAGTGGCATTGGAACTACCCAGCTTCCACGAGACTCTCCCTCTGGGGAAGATCCAGAAGCAATAATATCAAGACTATGTGCAGCTGCAGACACCCCATACTTGTTACTGCCTTCAGTCAATGGCGGGGAGTCCCTTGGATTTACTGAGTCATGGATCATATTGAAGCACACAATCTCTTAGAATATGACCATATACGAACAATCACTGTCTTATTATTCGGAAACATAGATTAAGAACTCGTTTGAGCGGTTTCGTAATTGTCCAATTGAACACGTATTCGCATAGATGCAGGCCAAAGTATATTTCCGCTATCAAACTCAACAAACTTACAAATGCCATTTCC
>CAJQUN010002461.1:0-26472 GCA_907163345.1 Haberlea rhodopensis | reverse complement strand
CCTCTGGCTCCTTAAACACATCCAAAATTCCTTCTGACGCCCTTAACTTCCCCACAGCATTCCCTTCCTTCACCCGGGCCCTCCTCATCCTTAAACCATAGTAAGCAACATTCCCCAGAATTCTACCTCCTTAGTCTTAGCCAGAGATGTTAATGTCGCGGGTGTGCGACACAACGAGGGATCTCCACTAATTACTACCTCTTCCGACCCTATTTTAACCTTCATACTCATTTTCATCCAATCCACCTTAACCTCGCCCAAAGTGCATATAACCGGTTACCCCCAAGATTAAATCCACCCTCCTAACCCAAATAAGTACCCATCCACCTCTATGTCACAACTACCCAATTTCACCTCAATCCTTCACACATCCCCTTGATGTCACCCTGTGACCATTACCTAATTTTACTCCAAACTCTCTGGTTTCTGTAATTGCCAAATTCAGCTTATTTTCTAACTGCTCCGACACGAAATTGTGGCTGGCGCCACTGTCTATCATCACCACTATTGGCTCGTCCATAATCCGTCCCATAATTTCATGGTCCTCGGTTGAGAAATGCCCCCAACCGAGAATAATGATAACTCCAGATTGCCCATTTCCCCTTCTTGCTCTTCCATTCCCCTTTATCTTCGATACCCACCTCTGCTCATTTTGCCCTATTTCATCTTCTTCATCTTCTGCCAGGATGATGACCCGCAACGATTTTCCTTGACATCGATGCTGAGGATGGAACGGTTGATCACAGCGATAACACAGCCCCTTTTCTCTTCTCCTCAGAAATTCTTGGTGCGAGAGTGTTTGGTTTTCTCTCGGTCTCCCTTCCCCTTGTGCGAATGGTGTTCTGCGAATGAAATTTTGGTTGGTGGTATATGGGTCATGGGTTTTATGGGTTGAGATTGTATGGTTTGTGTATTGGGATTTTTAGTGGGTTGGACTGGATATCTGATATGGGCTCCCCTTTTAATGAATTATTTCTGTTGGCCCATTCTCCTCCCATTTGTATCGGCCCTTTCCATAGCTTCTTGAAACTTCCTCCTTGAAGCTCACGTTCAATCGCCCTTGCCAATTCTACGGTTCGTCAACGTCATTGGATTATGGGTTTCCACCTTACATCTTACCTCTTCTCTCATCCCACTTAGAAAATATCCCATGTAGTGAGCTTCCGATAATTCTGGAATCTGGGGGAAATCAAGGCTTCGAAGCTTTCAACATAATCTTCACCGTTGTTCCCTTCTGCTTCAAAGATGCCAGTAATTGATATGGGTTATTGGCCATTTCTCCACTGAAACGTCGCAACATCTCCACCTTCAATTGTTCCCATACCAGGTTTGGATTCCTTAACTTGATCCACCGGAACCAATGCAGGGCCGGTCCCTCCATGCACACACAGGCCATTGGTACTCTGTTTTGAAATGGTGTACTGTTGATTTCAAAGTACTGCTCAACTTTAACCAACCACCCTAATGGATCAATTCCATTAAAGCTAGGCATGTCCAGCTCTTCATTACCTGCCTCATTTCGTCAAACCCATAGTTCCGTTCGCTCCCTCGATCTTCTCATTTCTGGGCTCCCCCATGTCAGGTGGAGGTTCCTGGTACCTCTGGTTCCTATTCTCGTCTACCCTTTCTCCATCTCCTCGTGAACTCATCCCTTTGATCATGTCCATCATGGTCCCCATCATGGCATTAAATTCAGTCATCCTTCCTTCACCCTCTCCTCTACCCCTTGTATTATCTTCTCCAATGCATTGTATTTGGAATCTGCTCGTGTAGTGGCCATGCTCTTTAGCTCGTCCTCCTCGTAATCTGGCAGGTCGGACCAATTGATACGTTCTTAATTCTCAATTTCTCTCAAATAAGCAATTTAAGTAAAAACACAAGAATTCCAGACTGAAAATGGATTTTTTGTATTGACTTAAAAGCAGAAACGAAATTACAATTCAATGGAATACCATAAGAAAACCTCACGGCTCACTATTACTCAAGAGAGAAATTCTCTCTTGCCCCAAGCCACTGCTTGCCTACTCAACTAATTTCTGGTATGTTATTCCTATTGTTCCCTCCCCTTTTATTCTTTTCCCTTCTCTCTCCTTAACAACTTTCTCTCACCCACGTTTTGGGTGCCTCCTTCTCTGATAAACTTGGGTAATGGTGGGCTTAATTTGTTGGTTACTCCTTGCTGGGCCTGTAGCTTCATTGTTTGGGCTTTGAGAATTTTCTCCCGTAACAGATTAACTGACTGGTTTATCACCTTGCCACCTTCTTGATACTGTCAAACTACGAATAGCTCTATTTACTTGCATAATTCACATACCTAAACATCTTTGCGCATACAACATCAAAGCATGTGCTTACATGGCTGAAGCAAACACTTGTGTCCTTGTATCTTTGTTTAAGATGGATAGTTTACATATTTGTGAAACCGTGGGTTCGGATAGATGAAAGAACCAAGTAAATACATGTTTGTGTCTATGTATACTTCCTTCTCCAATATCCGTCTTGATTTTTAATTGTCATCATGTAGGTTATCCTCTAGGAAAGAGAAGGAAATAGCTGTGGTTACCCACAGTGGATTTTTGTTTCATACACTAACTGCTTTTGGCAACGACTGCCCACCCCTGATGAAGAAAGAAATTTCATCACAGTAAGTTCTGATAACACTATTGTTTTACTCTCTGGTTAGACCCAAGAGTTACATTCCAATCTGTTTCTATAAGATATCTAGCTACTCTTCATGTTTATAAACGTTTCTTGACGTTTAGATACCATGTTGTGCCTAGCTCAAAGAAGATCATAAAGTTGCGTTTGGTTTGGAGGATTTTGATTTGAGAGAGTATTGAAGGAAAGGATTTGAAATGACTCCATATTAAAGATGAATTTGAATCATCGACTTCAAATCCATCAATCCAAATACATCCTAAATGAAATTTCTAAATTGTAATATGCATATTTTGGAACGCGGAGGATATTTTTAATCTTAGGTAACATTCGAGAAAAAAAAACTGGCATAAAGTCGATAGTGTTGCAACACTGACGTTGGGTGTTATAATATGCCTTTGGGAGAGAAGCAACTTCTCTTTACAAAGAATAGTATGGTAATCTTTCTACAGACATCAAGATTGCTGATGTAACTAATCTTGCTGATCAAACATTACTGCAGTTTCGCGAACTGCGAGCTTCGTTCAATGACCATTGTGGACAAAGGGTAAATCTCAGCATACCCGTAAATCTTGTTGCATTTTTTACTTTTAATCCGGGATTTGTATTGAAATCGTTTTCATATGATGCAGAATGATTCGATCAGATCCCCCTACAACTAATTATCCAGGGAAGATTCCTTCAGGCCCCGATCTGCCGAGCGATGCTGCTGATGAAAAGGATGACAGACCAAACTCATTGCACCAATGAATAATGTCTTGATGGAGGTAGGGGATGAAATCGAGTAATATACAAACCTCTAACATTCCATTCAAAAACCTTTCTGGTGACTACAATCACAACATCTGTTGTCAATTGGTTTATGTGATAAACATTTGGAAGACTAGCATTATTGAAAACAAAATTTATCTCCAACTACATTTTTGAAATTACATTAATTTCGATGGGTATGGATGCAGTCAGACTCGGTTTCAACTTTGATGTCTCTCTGTAATTTCTTCAACATGTAAGGCAACATTTATAAGCGTATATTTTCCAAATAAAACCAAACATAAATCATAGTTTTTAATACAATCTCCACAAACTCTATTTTCTTTAATTTATATCTTCCAATATAATCGGAGCCCGACTTGAGTTAAGTCTAAAGACACGCTCGCTCATGCCAATTTGAGGGGGCCAAAATATAATTTTTAATATTCAAGTTGAAGCTAATAATAACTTCAAATTTTTTTTAGTACAAGGGAATGAGGATCGTGGGAATAGAACCTACCCGTGACCTCTATTTTTTTGGAAGGATGGTGGCACTTGAGCGATGAAATTGGTGGCAATAGACCATATTGTTCTAAGCAGTGTTTTCAATCGGACCGGACATAAAACCGGTGTCCTTACTGGTTACAGGTTCGATCGGTTTAACCGGTTAAACCACTGGTTCAACCGGTGTATGACGTCATCATGATGTAATATTTATATTTAATTTTTGAAAATATATAACATGTATTTGTAAAAGTTTCAAATGTTCATAATAAAAAAAATACCATTGTAGCAACATAGCATGGAGACAATATTTTACACAATCTTTCAATAATTTCATCTATTTAAGTTTATAACTATTTTTTTTATATAAACTTTATATATAAAAGGATTAATTACAAACGCACTAATTAGTCATGCATATACCAAATTTATATATATATTATTCAATAATGGGCTACTATATTATTACAAACACTTTATTATTGATTATCAAAATTAAGAGATTTTTTGTCTTTTTTGATACAATATATTACTTTTTGTATTTATATATAAGACTGATGCAAATATCAAAAATATATAATGAGTAAATGTTATAACTATAGTTGCATGGAATTGATGCAATACAAAATTAGATCTAATATATATAATAAACTCCATAAAATCTTCAATCATGGCAATACAATTGTCATGTAATCCACCAATTAAAATGCAAGAATTGATTTTTTTATTAGAAAGTTCATACATTGCCTGTAGAGAAGAAGATTGTTGTGTGAATGATAAAACTTAAAAGGGATAACAAAAAAAATGAAAAACTAAAAAAAAATAAAAAAATAAAGGTGAGAACCGGTTCAACCTGTCGACCGGTTCACCGGTTCGACCGGTTCTCACCGGTTCTCACCGGTTCTTTGCCCCTCCGATTTTATACTGTTAATCGGCCCGGACTCAGCACCGGTCACCGGTTGAACCGCCGGTCCGGGCCGGTTTTAATAACACTGGTTCTAAGGTAACCATTTTGCCCCACTACGTACAATAATCGCCTTCTCACATAGTACAATGGAGAAATATATTCTCACATATATGTTGACTTCTAAAAAAAAAATTTGTTTATTTTAAATGCCAATATATATTATTTTTATATTTAAAATACAGAGATATGGTTTTATTCCAACCCACTATGTAAATAGATTCATAATTGATTAATTATTTAAAAATATTGCGAATTTTTAGATGAAAATCAGTACAATAAAATAAAAATTAATTAAAATATATGCTTATATTTCAATTTGGATTGAGACCAGTAATTATGGCAGCATGCGAGCATTCAATTCCTGCGCCTAACACTTCCACTAGACAGCCTCAACGTGTCGCTTATTAATGTCGAACCCATTACTGTATAATTTCTATTAATTTTTTTAGTCCAATTCATGTATTTTTTCCCAAAAATATGCAATTTAGCTATTTTAGTCCAATTCATGTATTTTTTTCCAAAAAATGCAATTAGCCTCTGACTTTTTGCCAATGTTTTGTACGTTGTCTTATGGTGATTAGGTAATTTTTATCCTATTAATCCCATATTTGATTGATTTTTAACATCAAAACTATCATGCATGAAAAAACAAGTTTAAAAGATGAATAATAAACCCACCCATCTCTCTTGGACTAGGAAAGATTGCTTCTACATTTGAAATGACAATGCTAACACGTCTAAAATACACACGACCTTAGACTCAACAATTACCCTCCATTGTTTTGTTTCTCCACCGTCGACATCACACATCCATCCACACCATTGAACTGCGAAATTTGTATCCAAGGTAGAAGGGAAATCTCTTCGTTGGTTTGTAAACAGCAACTATTTGCGTCCATGTTACGATAAATGGCCTAATCACCCTATGATTGATAAGAACGTTACGGTTGATAAGATCGTTGCGGTTGGTAAGAAGTTGTTGCTGTTCAATTTTTTTGTACATGATGAGGAGGGGAGGCGTAACAATGGAGATAATTCAACCATGTGGCTATATCAAAGCAATTTTTAGCCTATGGTTCTAGCTCATGATCTTCCTTTCATCGTTGTGATGAATCTAATTGCCGAGCTTTCCATTAGAAGCGTATTCTTAAACAAAATACTAATTGCCCTTGTTGAAACAAAACAGAGGAGACAGATAAGATTGAAATGGTTAATTGTTCACGTCTCTGTTCACTTTCTTGATTGAACCAAAATTCCCATTAATTGTTCCACGATAACCAGATCCCTTGATCCAGCAATTGGAACTGAAATCATCTCTTTTTAAGTGGTTTTCCGATGATGATACAAACTCCTATGACAGAACTGGTTGTTAGGATCGAAGTAATGTTTAGAAGAAGGGGGCTGAATAAACATTGGCTCATACCGAATTTTCTCGGTTTACTGCAGACTGTTTAAGTGATGCGGTAGGGCCTCAATACAATGCAAAGTAGTAGGCAACTATGGTGAGTAGTGTCGAATGTGTCTCCTGGTCTTGAGAATAAAAGATGGAGGCAAACTAAAGGCAATACGTTGAGTTCAGAAAATAAAAATAACACAAGGTTGTTTCTGGAAGTTCGAAGCACAACGCTTCTACGTCTCCCATTCTTCTATTGCAGGAAGGATTCACTAGAAGGTTTGGTTTACAGTCAACAATATACAACCCACTTATGATAATATCACACGGATAGTAAACTCCTAAATCACACAGATTCACAAAGATTTCTCAAAACGTGGCCTGGATGTTACCATGATTTTCCTAAATACTCTGTATCTCAAAAGATAAATATTTCAGTGAAGTGTTCGAGTGTTTGTCTAAGCAGTAGACTTTTGATCGGATCGTCAAGATCACATGGAAGACTCTTTTACTGCTCTTTAATGACTCTAAATATTGCATTGAATGCTTGAATGATAAGAATGTTTTTCGCTTGAACAGATCAAGAGTCATGAAGATTTCTTCATTCCGTCATTGACGTATTTATAGCCTTGAAAATCCAATGGTAACTATTCCAAATAAGGAAGCAAATACACGGCATCAACTTCCAAAATAGCGTCCAACATTCCTTTTTGTCTTCTTTCCAAATCCGTTAACAATGGCTAATTACATACGCGTTTGGTGGCGCTGATGAAGTTGTACTATTTGCAGCGTACTATGTGTTAGATTTATCTCAGCTGGATTTGTCTTTTAAGGCTCTCGTCTGCTGACTTCTCAAGGTAATGCAATCTACTGGATTGATGACTTGTGAACTCTTGACAGTTGAAGTCCGCTGCGTGAGGTAGAGTAGAGTTACTTGACCAAGTCTACTGACTTCTTCCGATAGACTTTGTTGATTATAACTCTTCAACAACGAGCGACAGACATCTGATAGTTCGATAGACTTCTGATGTGATTAGCTTGGTCATATCTTCCGATAGACTCTGCTTGGTCAATCGACAGACTCTGGTACGGTGATAGGCTTTATTATCAGGTAGACTTCAGATTTCATCTACTGGACAAACTTCTTGCAGTTTGTTATCACCAGAACTTAAAAATATTCCAACAATTCCCCTTTTTTGATATGACAAAACTTGGCATATTAATGTTCGATTCTTCACTTATGACTGGTAGACAGTAGAAATACCTTATAAGAGCTTATAAGACAGAAACAACATCGCGCTATGATGTTGTGATTCGTGCTTTGCGAGCCTCACTGTTTGGTTGCTGCACTATTTTTTACTATTGCTCTCCAATGGCTGCACCTTTTCCTTTTGCAGCTTGTTTGGCTTTTGTTGCTCGTCTCGAGCCTGTGGTGCTAATGTATTGTTTTTGGCGAACGTCCGGTTTGACTACTTTGTAGTTGATTCATACGCTTAGCTTTTCTTTAATACTTATTTTTTGTCTTTTAGGATTGTTTTATAAATGTATAATTTACTAATTTTAAATTTAAATTTAAATATTCTTTTTTTAAAAAACTACGCGTGAGAAACAGGGGTAATATCGTAAAAATTTCAGTAGTCAAACCCGTGGTTTAACACTTATAATCGTGACACGTCACCCTTATTCACATTCACGTCTTTAAGATCCACGTCACTCGCGGGAAAACTCTAAATTCGGTCCACATGAGACCCAAATTCACTGCAAACCCAAATGCTTTTACCCACTGCATCGTGCGCACAAAAGTCAGCCACGTGTCATTAGAACCTGATCTCCAGCGTCGATGACAGATGTCTGGTCAACCGCCCAAGCCAACAACCGAATTTAACTGTGTCCTTCGATCAACGTCTCACGGGAATCCAACGGCCCATAATGTGCCCGAATAATTACGGGCAGATCTCACCGCCTTTAAGAAGTGCCCTCCTCTCATCATGTTTCTCGCTCAATCTACAAACCCTAATCTCCTCGTAGCAGCTGGGTTTCGGTGTTTTCAATGCTTTTGTTCGGATTTCGCTGATAAAGCTCGACTGGCGATTCGATTGGGGTCTAATATTAACTCCGCCGATTCGATACATGATTTTCGGGGAAATTCGCCGGAGAGTTTTTGCTGCGGCTGAGCACCGGTGGCGGTGCGATTTATGGCGTCTGCCGTGTTAGCAAGTCGGAATGAATCGAGCTGGGTCCCCATGGGGAAGATTCATTGCTCTAATCCTCGCCTAAATTCTAACCCTAACCCTAATCCTAAGAAAAAGCAGAAACAATTCCACCACCCCGACGACGGTATCGGCCGTCACCAGAATGTTAACGTTGATTATGCGGCGGTTACGCAGGCGGTATCCGACGATGCTTACTCCTTCAATCAGACTTCTACTAGCCGTAACGCCTTCAATTACGGTAGCTATTTGACATTCAATATCGCCTCCTGCAGGAAGTCCGAGCTCCTTGGTCTCCGTAGGAGATTTTCCTCGGAGTTGGATCAGATTCGAGATTTACGAGATCGAATTGATTCCAGTCAATTTGGCTTTTCGATAAACCCTAGATCTCAACCGAAATCAAAAAAAGTGTTGGGGAACAAACCCTCCGGTGCTCCCGTTGCTTCTGTTAAGGATTTCTTCGAGATTGAGCAATGGATTTGATCCACGGAGTGATGGCCTGGATAACTCTGTAAATATCGGCGGTTTGTTGAAGGAATGTAAGAAGATTCTGACGAAATTAATGAAGGAAGAATGCGTGTGGATTTTCGAAGTACCCGTGGATGCAGTGGCATTGGGGCTTCACGATTATCATCTGATTGTGAAGTGCCCAATGGATTTGGGTACTGTTAAAGCTAATCTATCGGGGAATCACTATACAACTCCAATTGAATTTGCTGCGGATGTGAGGCTGACTTTCAACAATGCTCTATTGTATAATCCGAAGGCCGATCCCGTAAATGCGATGGCAGAGCAGATGCTTTCCAAGTTTGAGGAATTGTTTAAGCCAATACAAGATAAGATTGATAGTTTTGCTAGTCAACATAGAGTGAGGGAGTCTCTAGAATTCAGTGTTAACCAAGAAAAGTATGTTGGAGGAATCGAAGATTTGCAGGGAAGTTCGTGGAATAATCATAATCACGTTCTTGCATCCTCTCCGTTAAGAGGGAAGAAGACGAAACCGAAAGAAAGTCCAATTCAGATGCCACATGTTGACAAGAAGCAAGAAAGATTGCAAATGCATATGAAAGCACATTCGAGTGCCTCTACTGCGTCGAATCCTCCTCTGCCGTCTTCGAATCATTTGCCGATGCTGGATAGAAATCCTTCTCCTCTAGCAGCTTCTTCTCTGCCAGTTAAAGAACCGAAAATCGGGAGAGGGGTGGGGACTGTTAAGCAGCCGAAGCCCCGAGCAAAGGATCAAAATAAGAGAAAGATGAGTATGGAAGAGAAGCAGAAGCTTGGAATTGGATTGCAGAGTTTGCCTCAAGAAAAGATGCCCCAATTGGTTCACATTATTAGGAAGAGGAATGAGCATTTGGCTCAGGATGGCGATGAAATCGAGCTTGATATTGAAGCCCTTGATACGGACACACTTTGGGAACTCGATCGGTTTGTGACCAACTGGAAGAAGCTGGTGAGTAAGACCAAGCGGCAAGCATTGATGATGAATAATAATTCTGTTGCTGAAGTTTCTCAGTCTACACCGGTTGCTTTGTCGGAAATGGTAATGCTTAATTCACATATTATTATTTGTCTAGATTTCCAAGTTTCCCCTTTTATTAGCTGTTGGTAATTAGAATGCTAATTTGGTGTAGGGTGCAATGGATGATGAGAATGATGGATTGGGAAAGAAATTGAAAGAACACGATGATGAAGATGTTGATATTGATGATGATATGCCAGCTGCTAGCTTTCCTCCTGTGGAGATTGAGAAAGATGAAGGGAAAGATGATGAAGGGGCTGGAGTTGGAAACGAACAAGAAGATGATAAACCCAATGCCAGCGGCAGTGGTTCGAGCAGTTCCAACAGCTCGAGCAGTGATTCCTCATCTTCCAGTGGTATTGATACTGATTCTTGCGTTTCTACATTGTGTTGAGGAAATTGTTGCTTGGAATTGCAGATAAACAAAAAGGAAATGTTCATAGACATGGCTCATTAGTTGGAGCTTCCTTTTACAGATTCTTATTCAGGGAGTTCTTCTGGAAGTGACTCGGATGCAGATGATGCGCAGTCCTGACAAGTCAACCTGATAAAGATTTGAGTGGTGTTGATGAACTTGGAAGCGGCCCTTTCTTTTTGTTGATATATTAAGATATTTACTGATGAGGTATATATTAAGTGGTTTGCCGTTTGCACTTGTTTTTGCTCTCTAGCTACTCTTGGCCTTTACAATTTTCCTGAAACTTGTAATTGATTCTTGTAGGGAACAAGGGTTTGAGTGTTGTTGGAATGATGTGATGGTTATTGGGACGTTGCACACCTTTATCAGATTTCCTGAGGCTGAGGCTGAGGCTGAGGCTGAATGTCAATTAATTGTTTCAGGCTGTGAATCATGAAGGTATTAGTTTTTAGCGAAAAAGATTAGGGAAGCTAAGAGATTGTAAATAGTTGATGAAATACCATGTAATTTTACCACAGAAATAGCAGACCAGAAATTTTTGCCTCGAATTCTTGAAAATTGTTGGCATTCTTGAATCATTCAAGGGTATTTTCAAGAAAGTATAATGTTCTTTTGCAACAAAAAAAGTCAGATTGTTTATGAGTTGGGCTTCAATTTGGCCATGATATTGCCAAAGCTCAAATTGTTTCTGCCATAGCTATATTTTCGATTTTCCAATTTTACCCCCGCTTTGGTTTTTGAATTTGGTGCGAGTTGCTCAGCTCAACTGAAATTAAACGACGATGCGAAATTTAGATTTATTGATATAATTTACCCCTCCCGCTGCGACCGCAATCCATCGATATAAACGACGATGCGTAGACGTTGATCTCAAAATTTTAAGTATTTACATAAATTTTCATGCGGATCATGTATGTTTGGAGCCAAAGGCATGAACGCTTTGTTGGATAATTCATCTTCTCGCTTGAGGAACTTTTCGTTAAACTTTCGCGGGAATTAATGATGGATTTAAATAATTTGCGGGAATTCATCTTCACAATTGTTTGACCGAGCTAAAAACTACGGTAGAGGTAGAGCGGTTTATGAATGTCTTCGCGGCGGACTTTATTTACCAAAGATGACGAGAACGTGAACTCCCAGCCATTTATGCGTTGGAGAGATCGTTTTATTTACATTTGGAGAGGCTGCAAGTGAGTGATGTGGGCTTATGGCTATCTCGAAGTGCCCGGATTTGGAGATCTTGCTGTGGGGAAGACTCCTGATTGCTAAAATGTTGGGATTTCAGCAATTGCTGAGACTTGTAAGCTTTTTTTTCTTGTGGAACTGGTTCTTATTGGGGTGATCCAAGCTCCGAAAGTTTGATGGCTATGGCTTCAAATTGTCAAAAGTTGGAAAGCGCTTTGTGGAAATGAACGATAGGCGATCTTTGAGATATCGTTGCAGCTAAATGGAGGCTAATACTGGTGATGGATGGGCACAATGATGGTGTGTGTAGAATTCCCATCAATAATCAATGGAGCATTAACTGGTATCGGTGAAAATGTTGCTGCAGCAGATGTTGATACTCCATCAACGGGTAATGGAGGTAGATTGTCCAATATTGACAGCAAGGTCATGTGCACGTTTTACAGCTTCATATTTTTGTGCAGTGAGCCCAAGGAGATGAGGCAAACCACTGCCAGTTGGAATTACAGGAGTTGGAGCAACAAGCACAATTGATGAGCTCGGAGAGACTCCGACAGGATCTGTGCTGGAGAGAGAAGTTACAAGAGGAAATGCTGAGGACAATTTACCTTTTATTGGACGAAGAAACTTTAAAAATCTCTTTTTCACACTGCCCTCTCCTCCTTCACGAGAATCTCTGTTCAACTACACAACTTGAAATAAAGAAAAAGGTAAATTTCAGAAAGGGCACAAACAAGAAAAATCAACCTTAAATATATCATCTCTCATTGGTGGTATCTTGTTTATCCTTTCAGCGAGCTCGTTTTTCATTTGAGTAATAGGGTAAATTTGTCAATTTAAAAAAATTGCTTGGCAGGCAGAAACAAATCATGCTCCGGCAAAAACACTAGCCTTCAATTTTCCCTAGCGATAAAACCGAGACGGGCATGCCAGCATGTGTTCGCCAGGTTGCGAACAGTGGATAAGTAGAAGAAATGATGGTATCAGTGGGGGCCATGTGATTATTTGGCATTCATCAGAACCAATTGAAGATGTAATCCATTTTGATATATACATTTGTGGTTATTCCATTTTGACCAAGATTTCTCTCTCAAAGGGAGATCGCAAAACGCATCGCTGAACACAATTTGAAAATTTGGCAAAGCTCAGTTCTTGCTTAAAGATGTACGTACACTCATTAACCTTGACATCACGAAGTTGGACATTGAGAAGGTTTAGCCAAGATCTTAAGTGAATCTCAGTTCAACATATAATTCTTTGCATGTTACAGAGGCAACGAAATAAAATAATCACCAACGAAATTTCCAAGTCAATAATCTGCGCTTACCACAGCATATATGTTGCAAATTTCTAGCAGAAGAGGAGAAACTCAAGATGAAGGGCCAAGAAACATGTAAACAAACCATGCCTTAATACTTCACGGAGCGGAGCAACCGATGATTTCATTCACCCACCTAAGAGTTGAAAAAGAGTACCGAGAAACAGTTTTTTTCCTTACAGAACAAAATTCACATTTCAATGTTCCCTGTTCTTCAAAGCAAGAAATATCTCTTCAAGATGGGATTGGCAGGCAATGTGACCATCTGGTTCCAATACTTGGAGAAAGGCAAGTTGGATTAGAAGTTCTTAAAATCTCGAATAACATAGACCAAAGTTTATGTGCATAAGATTGTTTTGACTGCATTTGCAGGCATGTTGGTGACAGATTGCTTTGAGCTTTGATCAAATGGCATAGCTTGGGAAGATTGACTTTTTAACATGTTCTTTGATGCATCTGACCACTTCATCAGCGTTGACTGAAAGTAAATATTTAGGACTCGGATACCAAATAAAGGGCTTCACGATGTTGAAACTCTGACTTAGCACTATAATATTTTTCCAAAAGGAAATCAAACGAGCGCTAGTAGTCCACTAACCAAGATGAAGAAAGATTTGAAGCAGCAGTTGGATATGTAAATACCTCACAGTACGCAATTACTTAATCCATGCTTAGATCACAATTTTGTTCCTACAAGGGAACACTACAGATCAACCTCTATGTAAAGAACGCCAACGGTATTCAGGACCATGTTATGAAAGAAAAATGCACATCTGTGAGCATCAAACATATGCAATCAAAGTTCCAATTCTGGCCATATATAAAAAAAATAACAGGAGGCTACAATCTAAAAACTCCCAAAATCCATCCCATAATTTTAGGAAAGAGAATTACATGACAGACAAGTAAAAAGTATTGGAATTACTAAAATTGAAATAAGATGGCTTCTTAAATTTTGATTATTTCTAATTTTATTGATTTTTATATATCATCAAGAGAAAATAGTAGTACCGTTGCCGTATCATCCTAATACTTGTTTTTCTAAAAAGTTCCTTGAATCTGTGGTGTCCATTCTGGTATCCACGCAATCACCAATAAGGTGTTAATGTGCAGAAAAAAATCAGTTGGTGGTGAAGGAATAAGAAAACCATAGCATCCTTGTAGTTCAAACTTTAAATATACCTTAATATGTAGATGACTATTGCAGTGAAAGCCACTGGTTGTACTCATCCATGCGAATAATAAATGAGCTGGAACTTGGCAAACCCCCTCCGCCATATACCTGCACAGGGTTTTCAATGTACAAAATGTTTTATTCCAAAAAGAATTCTTCAGGTGACTGATTTCAAAATCTTTGGTAGGGGGGAGTAACAGGCAGAATTTGTTTGTTTCAATCCAAACCTTGGCAATTTCAGAAGTATCTGTACCGCTGTCTGTAGTTCTCAGGCACAATTTTAGATTATTGCGTTGCATGTATATCACAGCGCCAATAGGCCTTTTATCAGGGGATACATTAAGAATGACACCAAATTCACAACTAGAAATAACACAGCTTTTCTGGGAAGGAACAGTTCATCGAGTGGCTAGAGTTGGCAATACTGCTACTCAAATAGTCAAATGTGCTTGGTGCGCATTCTTAGTTTTGGAAACTCAAGTGTAACATATTATTGATAAAACTTTTACTGAAGAAGGCTTGCCAAATCAATGGTTATGGGTGAGTCAGCAAGCGATAGCAAAAACAACACATAATAATTGCACATGGAAATAGCATAACGTGGAGATTAAGGAGAGGGAATTAAATAAGAAAAGGAAGCATCACATGTAAATCACCTTAGCCCAGCAGCCGAACTCCTTTTACTCAGTTCCTTCCCAATTTCATCACTCAATTCTGAATTTCCATCAGCTCTGAATCCCTAACAGTGATAAATACAAGCATCGAATTCAAAAAAAGATATCAGACAACTTAGTGAAATTATTGTTGAGTGTTTCTAGCGCCTCGTGCCAGAAAAGATATTAAACAATGAGACAGTAACCCAAGTATGAAATTCATCGTTAGACCATGAATTAGATGAACTAACTGAAGATCATGATGAAAAATAAGAGAATTACTTAAGAATGTTTACCAAGCACTCCCCATAAAATCCTCTTCCCAACCGAACTCTGAAAACCTTATGTAACAGCTTATTTGCATCAGTCTTCCGTCGCGAAAGATAGGCATTTCCCTTCTCAATTAAGTCTGCAGAGCTAACCTTCATCAACTATTCATGTAAACAAGTGAACCATATTAAAATACAATCAGAAGCACATAAAAAACAAACAACCAACACCCCTCCCCCCAAAAGGAAGCAACATTAAGTTTACCACCAAAACTCCTTATAGCATTAATTCATTAATTGTCAGTTGCAGTGCAATAACGATTAGCTAAGTGATTTTTGCGAACAATTTCATTATAGTATGTAATAAATATGTTTTTTTTTAACTGGAAGTCAACTCTAACCTGTTGAAACATCCATGGATTGGTGATGCAGTTCAATCTTGAGCGCCATTTACTGAGTTCGATATTAAATGCTTGGATATCAGGCATCCTCCGCTTACGAAGATCCTCATCTTCGATGTATTTAAGAACTAGCTCCATCTGCTCTTGTTCTTCAGGATTTAGAAGGGACATGGTATTATCCTTTTGTGGTTTTGTACACAAAACATACATATAAATATGTAAGGAGTGCATCCTTGGACTAAGCATTCATATGATTTTCTAGTATTTGGAAGCCAATTTAATCAAATCTTAGGTAGAAAGACAGCATCAGCCACAGCTAATAAAAATTATCTCACTTACATTATCTAATCTGTTCTCCATAAGTGCAGCTGAGAAATATTCATAAGCAGCAGTGGAGCTACTCTTCTCAATGTTGACATGAAATGTGAGGTTCACATCAAAAAATTCCTTCGAAGAAATTCTAGAAAGCGCTGATTGGCGATGATCAAATGCAATAAACCTAGAAGTAAATATTGGTGATTTAACCAACTACTATAGACATAAACTGCATTAAGGTCTGAAAGTCTCGAAGTTTGCTTACTTGGATGATGTTCGCTCGGAAAGTTGAAAAGCAAAACCTTTCGGACCAATAAAATCTAAAAAATAGCATGTCTTTAATCCTTCAATGCATATATCTTCAACTCTAGAAAAACGAATAAATAGCCATAATGAAGGGGAAAGATAAAGAAATGAAGCCGGTGGAAAAAGATAGGGAAGGAAATATTTATGCATAATATACAAGTTACTAGTAGTTGAAACAGTTTAGACGGTTGACAATAAACTTCAACATTCGCGCACTTTAAAATGTTTTTGAACAGATAATGGTGCATGGCATGTAACTGATGGCGATTTCACTACTACAACATAATTCTACATTATGCATTTAGAAAGAAAAAAAATCACTGATAGATTTACGCATGTGTTTGCATGCACCAACGCAATTTAACATCCTGGAATAAAAATAAGGGATCATGATACGATTCGAACACTTGAAAGTAGAAATTATGAGAATGCATAGCAACTATCACTCTTCGAGTGAGGTCACTCCGAAGAAGTGAAGAATGGAGGAACAGAGTTCAGAGAGACTTTTAGAGGAAAGGAGAAGAGACTTCATCATTTGTTAAATGGATTTTCATTATTATTCACCAGCCGAACAAATGAGTACAATTGTTATATTTACAGGTATTAAGCATCTACCGTCTTTTACAATGACTAGCAAAACTAGTTATTAGAATAAAGCTCTTACAACTACCAATTGATCTGTGATGTCCGGGGATTATGGGTGTTAATCCCGGTGTGGTATCAATCCTTGATGGATCTTTAATTGTGGCAATTAAGAATTAATTGCGGTTTGGCATCTCCCGAGGTTGTTAATCGGGCATTTGGGATCGTTGGATCCAAATGATGAGATTGTATTCTCATTTTGGTGAAAAACCTATGAGTTGGGTTTTTAGTGGGACTTGGTGTCCGGGGTGCCTTTGTTGGGGCCAGTCTGGGGATATGATGTTGAGAGAGAGAGTTTTTGAAAACAGATGATTTTTAATGAATCACGATGTATTTGTGGAGGTATTGGTATTCTGGGGCATTTTTGCTATATATACCAGTTGGACTCGAGATTCCGTCATTTGGAATCCATTCCATTCCTCTCCTCTCCCTCTCTCTCGCCTCTCTCACCCAAACCCTTACCCCTTTTCCTTTGATGAGCAAATCGACGGAGGCTCATCCTAGGAGCCGGATTTCTCGAAGATAATAAGGTATTATTCATCCCCTCGCATTTGGCTTCGTTTTGATTGTGGTATGGTAGTTTTGAGTTGAGGTTTTGGTTGGTTATGGGTTTTGGGGATTTTTGCTTAAAATCCAATGTTGAGTTTTGGGAGTTTTTATTGCTTTTAATTGGTGTATTTGAGGTGTTGGAGGTGTATGGGGTGTTGGTTGTGAGTTTGGGTGTCAAAAACACCATGGAAACTCGAGTTTTCCGGAAAATTGCAGGTGGCGATCGATCTCCAAGGAGAGGCGATCGATCGCGACGAGCTGCTCAGATTTTCGAAGACGATGAACAGTGCAGGCGATCGATCGCATGGTCTAGGCGATCGATCGCGAGCATGTTGGTGATCGATCGCGAGGGGTGGCGATCGATCGCGTGTAGGCGTTTTTGCCCACTGGACAGGGGCGATCGATCGCGCTAAATGAGGCGATCGATCGCCGCCCGTAAGGTTTTATTTTTTTGTAATTTTGGAAAATTGTCGGGATTTTAAAATCGAGGTTTTAAGGGGCCGTTTCCGGGGCAATGTCTACATTCCAATGGGAATGCTATGCTTTTAACATGGATTGGTTGAGGCCATAGTTTAATAAAACGGAATTCCCGGTTGAATTCTTGGTTATCTTTTAAACTTGTTAATGGTATATTTTGGGAATCTTGAACGTGCTTGGACACGTGGTTGCATGCTTATACTTGATTTTGAGTTGTTTATGTGTTTTAGCACATATCTCTCGAGATAAGGAACTCAAGCAAAGTTTGGACTCGAGCTACGGAATTATAAGGTACGTATGACGTACGAGCATAGCCTTTATATAATTGCAATTGTTGAGTGCTTGGTACACTGTATTGCAATGAACATGTGTGGAAATGCATGACACATGGTATTAGCAATAAACGGAGATTGAAAATGCATGGTTTATTGTACTTGCTTCAAATGTCTATATATGCATTGAGAAGTGCATGGTGCCGCTTTTGAGCGAGCAATGATTGGGATGTTGTCGCCTGTGAGCGAACATCGATTATGACGCCGCTGCCATCGAGCATGCGTGGAAATGGAATGCCGTTATTGTAGAGCGAGCAATGAAATAGAGCTATGAAACCATAAGTGAGAAACATGGGTTGTCTATAATCATTGTTTAATGATTTGATGTTATTGATGATTATGATATTGGTATATGGCTCATGGAATTGTTAATCAATGTAATGATTAACTGGTATTTGGGAATTTGATGGTTTCAGTGTTTTGAGAACAGGGACAGTACAGGAAACCCCGGATGAGGATGATACCATCCAGGGAGTATATTTTGTATTTCATAGCATTTACATTGTTGTAAATTATGAATTGTATTGTTATGGTTATTGGATTGGAATATTGGTATGCTCACCCCGTGTGGGGGCTGTCTCTGTTGGGGCAGGTGGTACAGGTGTAGCAGCAGCTTTGGAGTTGAGCTCGGGCTGTTGATTGAGGTACTTCCAGGATCGAGGTACCAGAGCTGGATGGATAGGCGCTCAGATCCAGAGCCGAGATCGAGTTGCGCTTGAGAGGTGCTTCCAGGATCGAAGCACCAGTAACGGTATCCAGCAGAGTGTTTTATACATTAGATACACGCTTATTCATTGGGTGCTCTTATGTGAGTACATATCACGTGTATATGGAATGTATAAACGGGCTACGGCTCTTCTCTGTTCATTTATGGTTTGCACGCAATTAGATATAGAATTGCTAAATGAACTAAGAGTATGTTAGTGTATTATGAGGGTGCATGTTATATGAATAATCTTGGTTGGGGAATTTGAATATTATGTGGATTAAATGCAAGAAATTTTCTGGATAGCAAATGGTGTTGCACTTGCATGTGGTTTTTCCCCTGATAGTATGATCATATGCACCAATGATATGACTTAATACACTACTAACGGGTTATGGGCACGGGGGTCCTTACATGATCAAACTAGTTATTAGAATATATATGTAAACTGTTTTTTTTAATTAATTGGGAAGGGGGAGGAATCGAACCCGAGACCTCTTAAATTGGAAACCGATGACAATCAATAGGCTAAGATCTTGTTGTCATATGTAAACTGTTATTTATCAGCGAACATGCATGATGCAGAGAAAAGGACCAGGAATATATCAGTGTAACAGCTAATGTAATGTGGGGGACTTGAATCTCTAGAAAAAAGCTCATGTAAGTAGATTCTGTTCCCACTGCACGCCCATTGCAAGCTTTGCTCCTGAGAGCAACAAATTCTTGAGTTAATCGGGGTCTTAAATTTATGATCAGTTCTTTTAGGATACAATACTGTGTAAGTGGTTTGTTGAACACACAACGCTTAAGTTGTAATTACTTTCAATTTTTCCTTGTATTATGCTTTCCGGATAAGAGATGAAGAAGATTGAAGATCAACATGGAAAAAGACTCAGAAAAACAGTAAGGAGATTTCTTGGACGGACTACAAGTTTAGTAGATGTTTAGATGCTGATAATTATGGATAAGTGAATGTTCAATCTGGAAAGGATAATCTACAAGGAATTTAATCAAGGCAGTTTACTTTGAAGATTTCCAGCAAAGACCCTAAAAGGCTAAGACCTTAGACAGCAAAGGATCAAGGCTAAGTGACAATATTCACCAATGATACCATAACAGTGTTTTACGGCTTAGAGTTGCTACTTGAAGAGTTCTAGCAAAGCTAATTGTTTAAGGTAAGTAATTCCGGCAGATAGAATCTAGATTAGACGTTGAAGTAGTAAAAAAGGATAAAATAGAAAAAACACTACCGCTCCCCGCAGAATTTACCAAATTATCATGTAAAAGGAATTTCAGCAAGGATGGCAGCCTAGAATGTTCTAAATAGTAATGTTCCAATTTTTTAAAGAAGTGAAGTTATGTTGAAAATTAGCTAGAAAACAAATAACAGATATCTAACAATGCAAACCAATATATACCACCACCAGCATAGTACACAGACATTTTAGAGTTTGTAGATTCAATCAGAGTATGCTAGATGAATGTTTTGAATGTTGGAGAATCATGCTAATCCACTCCTATAATATAAATAGCCGATGGACTAAAGAGTTGAAAGGTGATAGAATATGCACACAAAGAATCAAATCATTCAAGCAATCTGAAAGAAAACAAAAGCGAGAGCCTACTCATGTCTATGCAACAAAACTATTGCAGAACATAATTGTCAAAGGACTTGTACGCTTAACTCCTTTTGTGATTAGTTGTATAAGAAGTTTGAGAATCACTCACATGTTGTACGGCCCAAATGATTACAATGATCTTAAGTGTTATCACTTTAGGTACTTCATACCGTAACAGGACACAGTACTAATGGAAATCCAGAAGTGGAGTGGACAATACATACAAGTTATACAAGTAACGAATCTTGTAAATCTAGAGAGCTTGGTCAAAACTTCATAGAGAACGACTATTACTTAGTGAATCCTACCAGTTGGAAGAAGAAAAGGGGATTTAGGAAAATTATACTACCTTCAAACCTATATAGGTCATCTTTACTGATTTTAGCATTAATTTATAGTTTTTATTACTGCATATTCTTAAACTTGCATAATTTCATTGAATCACTTTTTAGTACTAAATTAGTTTTTATTGAGTTAATTTGAGTGTTCTACACTCGATTTTCAAGATCGCACTCAATCTCACATCTTAGATCTCAGCTCAAGTTAGAATATTTCAAGAACAGTACTCTAATATGATGCACCCGTAACAGCCACAACTAAGGAAAATACTTTAAAATCTAATAAGTTTGAAACAGCCAATTCACCACTTGTACCTATCTATATTTCCATCATAACGAATTTGTTAAAACAAAATGCGAACACCTCATCTGAGACTATCAATTCAGACATCCCATTCATACTCGTAAATTTTCCCTTAAATCAATCAAGCCCAAGTTCAAAAAGAAAAAAAAAACGCATTTAATCAGCTCAAATACCAACAAATGTGATTAGAGCATACCTGAATGGTATTACAGAAGAAAAGGGCAAAATGAGGCAAGGGAGGTTGAGTCGGGTATAGTAGAGGTGCGCAAAGAGTGCTGCGTACGCTCCGGAGAAAGATGGGTAATTGTATAAAACCAAGTTTGGGGTTTTGGCTTCCGAGGCATTGCGTAGGGATTCTAGAGCGGCGTCTGATCGGAAATTTCGAACAAGCAGAGAATATGGGATTCGGAGAGGAAAGTATGCGCATGCCGGTGGAACGGAAACATTTAAGTTCATTAGTACGGAGGTTGGAACATAGGATGGCAGCGGCGGCAGCTTTTTCAATCCTTGGAGATTACACTAAAATGAACGCGAGCCCGTATAGTTTGGCGTTGAGAAATTTTAAGAGGTCACGTACAAACAAGTACGTATTATTTGGTGAATAATAATTCAATCTAATCTATAAAAAAAATATCAATTTATTTAGGTCTATTTTCAGTTGAAATGACCTTAATAACCCTCTCATGGTTACTGTTAATGTAGCACGTACACCCACATGCCAACAAAATCATGCACCACATGCCAAAATCGTGCACCAAAACCGATTTTAGTGCATCCAATGTCCAATTTTAGTACACCAATGTATAATTTCATTGCATCGATGTCCAAATTTAGTGCACCATTGTCCATTTTAGTGCATCCAATGTCCAATTATTGTGCACACCATGTCCAGTGTTAGCGCATCTAATGTCCATTTTTAGTACACCAATGTCCAATTTTAGGTTGGTACACGCTCATTGTTAAAAAATTGTGCAACACATGGTTAAAAAATCATGCACCACAAGTTAAGTGCATATAGTGTCCAATTTAGTGCATCCAATGTACAAAAAATCATGCATTAATGTAAAAAACGTGCACCAATGTACAAAAAAAATGCATCCATCAATGTAAAAAAAATCGTGTACCAATGCACAAAAAATCGTGCATCATTATACAAAAAATACACATAATCTATATATATATATATATATATATTCTATTATAATGCATAAATCCTCTATACTAACTACTTTGGTATGATAAATTTGAATTTATCAAACTACCCCCTCCAATGATATGTTGTGGTTCTTTGTTGCATCTTTTGAATTGTGTGATATTAACCAATATATATGTCTCATGTATTTCAATAATATGTCTTATATATTACGTTCTACACGCAACGCGTGTGCGCCGTCTGCTAGTATATATATATATATATATATATATAATATATTATATATATATATATTATATAATGTGTGAGCACCTTAGAGTAACCACTTTGGCATGTCAATTGTGAAATTCCAAAAAATACCCTGATTTAGTAATAGCCATGAGACCATGAGATAATGGATAATATCGGAAGACCACCTATTAACTTCCCAACTTAGTTCCCAATCTTTCATCATTTTTTTCCTTCCGAAAATATGTGCGGTAGTTTTTTCACTATCCCATAAATTATCATATTTAAATCAAATATAAAAATATAAAAATTTAGTATACATATACAATATATAAATTTTAAATTTTATTGCACAACGCTTGTGCGTCGGCCACTAGTATTTGATAAATTTTTAATATGTCATACAATTATTATGCAAGATATGTGGTACTAAATGACTCTTGGTAACATGCAATTTTGATATCATGTAAGAAAAGAGATGTAGTACGACTTACACATGAATATGGTACCTGATACCCCGATAATTGTCCCGGGGCGGTTTGGACCCGAATTCTATGGGCTCGACCCAATCTGACAAGATACCAAGTCATCCTACCTTGGCCCATTACATTGGCCCATTTTCTATGTCTATTTAACCCATTTATACTTACCCATTTCTAATCAATTATTGGTCCATTAACTTAACTATAATAAGAGGCCCTAATTGATGGCCCATTGGGAAGAGGGATAAATGGCATGAATAGTAGGTTGAAAGAGGGGGATTCATCGCCTCTTTCCTTTTGATGGCCTGAGATCAGCAGCGCAGCTTCTTCCATATTTTTTTCTTAATGTACAAATTCATTTGTTATCCAATCGAACCAAAAAATGAGAAATGGCCTGTGGGTAAAAATTGGCGCCGTCTGTGGGAAATCGAGCTAGGGCGTTGATATGAAAAAAAAAAAAAAGAGAAAAAATTTTGACTGTCGGAGAAGAGCTCGAGGATGGCTTCCGCGACGCTGGATCGTGGGCTACGTGAGGTGGTTTGATGCCTCCAAGAATATGAACAAAGTATTCTCTCATCTCTCAACAGATTTCCCTCACTCTTCGAAGCTCGTGGTTCGGTTGAGGAAGAAGAGTAACGAGGTGAAGTGGATAGGAGAAAGGAGGTTTTTCGGACAGTCGGGGCAACAGCCATGGCTGTGGTGCGTGAGCTGCGAATCTTCATGTCACCTGATGCGAGAGTGATGAAGAGACGTCTCCTCTGTTATTTTTTGGATCTTCTCGACTGGTTTGCATCTACACGTTGATAATGGCTGAGGTACACAGGGATGAAGCTGAAATGAGGCGCTGCTAGGGCCCGAGTAACGAGATTTAGGCGGGTTGCAAGCCCCATGAAGAAGAATACGAATTTATTGGGAGGTAGATTTCTTCCATTGTTGTAGGCGACATGAGACGAGCAATGAGAAAGTTCTCAGCTCTGGCTTCAACCGCTTGCACAGGAAATCAAGAACCTCACTCAGAAATTTGAACTCCCAATAAAATTTCTTCAAAACCTTCTCAACTGAAACTCTCATCTAACTCTTAACTCCTCTGCCTCCTCTTTCAGTAGCAGCAATGTTTTTTTTTTTTATAGGGAAGGTGCGATTACTCTATCTACAGAGTTGATACAGGATATCAAAATTCAGGGTGCAATTAATGAGGGTTTGCTTTGTATTTTGATCTGTAGTTGGGAAATATTGGGGTTTAGCAAAGTATTGTGCTGAGGTTTTTGAGCAGGTTTCTTATTTGGGACTTAGTCCCACTACACGGTTATATAATGCAGTGATAGAAACGTTAGTGAAATCCAATTCACTTGATTTGGCTTACCTCAAGTTTCAGCAAATGGCGGTGGACAACTGTGTCTTACATAGATTTCTGTATAACATTCTTATTCATGGAGTTTGTAAGGCTGGTGTAGTGGATGGGGCTCTTCGCCTTGTCAAGCAGATGAGGGATTGAAACTAGCTCCGAACGTGTTCACGTATACCATCTTGATAGATGAGTATTATAATGCAAAAACAGCGGATGATGCATCCGTGATTCTGGAGAGTGAAATATGAAAGCTCTCAAATCTATTTTGGTGAGAACCAACATGTCTCAATTCTCAGAAAATAGTGTCCTCTTGCCTAGGGATATTCAGGTTATTAGCAAGTCTTGCAAAAGACACAAGGCAACACCCAGCAGTTCTCCTAGGACAGATAAGTCTGTGTTACGTTCTCAACATTATTCTTGTTCGTTGCACTGAGAAGATGATTTTCAACTCTGTAAGCCACTCTAACTTGGGATTTAGGCAAGGCTAATTGTTTTTTTTTAAATAGAGGCTGTGAGGTGATTATGAGGGGTGCACTATATTTAAAGTGGGGTTTGCTCCATGAACGTCAATCACTTGAATTTCTCCAATCCAAAAACAAAGAATAAATTCTTTACTTCTTGGGATATTATAAGCGATTACTGAAGATCTTTTGCTCACACTTAAGCTCTTTCTTTCTTGAGGGAAGTTCTTCAGAAAAATCCAAGGAAGTCCCATATTCCTGCTTTTGATTTCTGTATCCAAATGGCATACTCTTTATAGGAGAAAATTAGATAATGCAGGCTCGAGAGGGGCTAGTGGCTGAGGTGGAAAATCATTTTATTAATAATTTGTTGGTATCATTTCAAGTTGCTCAAGCTCAGTGCCAAATTTCCTAATACCATAGTCATCAATTTTGATTGTCTCTAATCTCATATGTATATGTGACGAGCTCCATAGTTGAAGACCTGAAGTTGTAAACATGTCGGTTAGTCATGCTAAGCCACATGATCTCGTTAGATGGTATTTACATGGCATTATGCAAATTGTGCTTACTAGTAATCATAAATCATCTGGAAACTTTTTATTATGATTTGACAAAATTTGGTAATTTTATACGTGCTGGATTTTAGCTCAGTTTGGAAGTCATGTTGTGGACATCAGACCTAGATCATTTGTACTTATGTTTATTATATGTCAAGCTTCACTTGTTCAGAGCTTATCATTATTGGAACTTGAATTTTTAATTCCTTATGCTCTATCAAATGGGAGATATTATTATTTGGGATTGCTTCTTGTCTTGTCGTTCGTTTATCATTGCAGCACTTTGCCCTGAGGTGTTGGCCGAAGGCATCTCGCCTATAATCGACCCATGTCTCTAAGCACATAGAGCTCAGAACATCGGGTCCAAAGCCTCCAGCTCGTTGCTACCGAACTCATGACGTATTCAGCCTAACAATTGGCCTCGACTTTGGGGTTCAATATACATGCCCGGATTTACGGTTATTTCTCCCCAACTGCTATTTTAATTTCATAAGCATATATGTTTGTGTTGCACTATTTCACTGTTTTAGGTCAGCCCCTGTGCACGCCAGCTCGGGCATGCAATCTCGCAGTAAGCCCCTATTCAGAAGTTCAGCTCGGGCATGCAATCTCGCAGTAAGCCCTATTCAGGAGTTCAGCTCAGGCATCGCGATTTCGCAGTAATGCTTTATTCATCAGCTCGGGATCTTTATTTGATCTGGATTTTGGATGAACATTCGGATGATGTGATGATGGGGAGTTCGGATGGGATATTCGGAGCAAGACCCACGTGTATGAGGCCGTGGCCAATATTTAGCACAGGTCCGCCCTTGTTGCTTAAGCCCAGGTGTATGAGGCCCTGGCAAACATTAGCACAGGTCCGCCCTGATTGCTTAAGCCCAAGTGTATGAGGCCTTGGCAAATATCAGCACAGGTCCGCCCTGATTGCTTAAGCCCAAGTGTATGAGGCCTTGGCAAATATCAGCACAGGTCCGCCCTGATTGCTTAACCATGTGTATGAGGCCCTGGCAAACATTAGCACAGGTCCGCCCTGATTGCTTAAGCCCATGTGTATGAGGCCGTGGCAAATATTTAGCACAGGTCCGCCCTGTTTGCTTAAGCCCAGGTGTATGAGGCCCTGGCAAACATTAGCACAGGTCCGCCCTGATTGCTTAAGCCCACGTGTATGAGGCCGTGGCAAATATTTAGCACAGGTCCGCCCTGTTTGCTTAAGCCAGGTGTATGAGG
>CAJQUN010002460.1:0-26495 GCA_907163345.1 Haberlea rhodopensis | reverse complement strand
AGGATTTTAAAAGCCACTCAGGAAATAAAAAAGTTGGGTTTGTCTGTATTTTAACCCCAATATTTTGAATACATAAAAAAAAATTTAAATGCATAAAATTAAAAAAAAATTCTGGGCTTGGGGGGCTTGAGCCCCCCCAAGCCCTTTATATAAGTACGCCTTGTATGTGTCTTGGGTACACCAAACACCGGGTGCACCCAAAACAAACCCTCTTTTCTTATCACAAAAAAAAAAAAACAAATTCTTTATGTTTGATTTGCTCACTTTACTTTTGCTTCTTAAAAAAATGAAGTAAAAATGGAAATAAAAAAGCAAGTCATGAAATAATTTTGACTGTTTTATATTGAGTGCTTGCAGTTTTATAATTACCTAAAGTTTATTAAGCTACAAATTTTAATTGAAAAGTAAAACACTCAATGTTTTTGTTTAAAAAAAACTTGTTGCAACTTTAAACAAAACGCAATATAAAAATTTTGAATCAGCAATTGCATGTAAGACATACCCAAAGTGATGATTTTATCTTCAAAGGAGTTCTTGATATGATAATTGATGTCCACATTTTTATTAAGAAGTCCTCACATAACTAGATTTCGGGGACGTAATGTACTAAATAACTTAACCATAAATATCTATAACATTTCTTGTTGGTATTAAATTTATATATTTTTATCGAACAAGTCAATGCCTTTAATATTGTCGTTCCAAGAAACTAGTAAAAAATATAAATAATCAAGTTGGATCGGATATGATCGTCATTCGTCACTCCTCCAAACGCTTCTATAGGTTAGTATATTTATAAACACACGTATGTCTTAAAACTCCATTCTAATGTTGTCATACCAAAAATCCAAAAATGTCAAAATTTATGCCCTTGATCAATTCGCTTTAAAAAGAACTAAATTTTAAAACAAACTTTTAATAGTTTTTTTGAAAATAATTTGGTTAATAATAAAACTTTTAAAAAAATTATATAGATTTCTTAATACTTTTTGAATAAAATTTTAGAGATTATATTAAAACTTAAAATTATATAAAGATTAATTTTTAAATTTTAATAAAAATTTATCTTACTTTGTAATAATTTCTGGACAAGATTTCTTGATATTCAAATGTTTGCTTGCTGATTGATTTTGTTTTTATTTTATTTTTATTTTTTATTTTTGAACTTGCTTGCGGTTTAACTCTTGGTATAATCAATTAATTTGAGCCCTCTATTTTGGTTTTGCATTAATTTCAGGAATTTTGTCAATGAGATTACTTGTCGGTTCGAAATTCTTGTATTTAATTTTAACTTACAAAGATGATTACTTGTATAATTATAACTTAAAACTCCGTCTAAAGATATGAATTTTATAAATTATACGCAACAATGGGAATATAGGATGCTCCAAACAAAATTTTATCGTAAGTTGGACATTACTCTTATTGCTTATGATACAATATGTAGATAAAGCCTTGGGGAAAAAATTGATCATACCCACGACAACAGTGCCTTGAGGTACATCAATCATTAACGTGACATATCATATCATTTCAAGGTTGGGATGTCCAGGGGCGGAACCAGAAAAATAAATTAGGGGGGGCGAAAATAAAATTTTCAGATAATTAATTATTAAAGACTATATAAACATTTAATTGACATAGATGCACAAAATAATAACCAATATTATATTTGTACATATATTTTAATAAAAAAATTTAAAAATAATATTAATTTAATAGAATAATAAAATATAATATAAAATCATTGTCTAAAAATAAGAGCAATAAAATATAATATCAAAGTTTTTAATACTTCGCCACTCACATATTTTCTAGTAATCCTCATAAAAGGATAAAAATAAATTCTAATCATGGTAATCCAATTATTGCTAAATATATAAAATCATTATTTATTAACATGTTTGTAATGTTTAATAGTTTTATAATATGCTTGATATATCTTCACAATATTCTATGAATCTATCATAAAATGAAAAGAAAATCAAATTAATTTTTTTAAATTATTTAGTTATGTAACTTGTACATTAATAATTATATATGAATGTTAATGTTTTAAGTAATTTAAATATGTTTTTCTACTATTATTTATTTGAACTATATTTTCTAGATTGTCAAAAGTATATTTCAAATGTATATTTTATGAATTGCCAATTTTTTTTAAATAAAAGGTGAATTTTTATTTTTATTTTCAAAAAAAAAAAAATAACTCAAGAAACCTGCACACACAACACGTAATAGATTTTTGTTAAAGCTTTCATTTTGTCATTTTTTCTATTAATTTATATTAACATCTTAGGTAAAAAATAAGTTGTATTTGTAATGCTTGGGTTTCGAACCTTGGCACTCAAATAACTCAAAATGCGTGCCAACTATTTTTCCGCAATGATCTTGGTGCCAATTAGCATACCATATTGATTAAAAGCTCTTTAGCTGGGGGGTGCGGCAGCCCCCCTGCGCACCCCCTAGCTCCGCCCCTGGGGATGTCCTTCCGCACCCCCTAGCTCCGCCCCTGGGGATGTCCTTAAGGACATCATTAAATAAACTACCGAAGGACATAGTCACATAAGATAATTTCATATATTTAACTATTTAGGATCGAGCGGTTGTCGCTTTACCAAAAACTATAGATGGTGGTAATGGTATAACTCAAATCCTTAAACCGTAAAGCGACACAAGAATCAAATTTCGATCACTCTCTAAGCAGAAGCAATTGTAAGTCTCCAACAATCTCCCACGATAATTGCACTCTTACAACTCATGAAAATCGAACACGTGAGACTTTGATACCAATTTGTAGGATCGAGTGTTTGCCGATTCACCAAAAGCTATAGATGGTGGTAACGGTGCAACTCAAATATTTTAATCATACAATAACACAAGCACCATTCTGCAATCGCTGTCTATGTAGAGATAATTATTACATTTCAACAAATATTAAAATTAATTTTTTTTAGATAAGCATGAAAAATTTATTTATGTCAAGAACACATGTCCCAATTATATTCATTATATATATAATAATTGATTAGATGTAATTGTTTGTGCTTCATCTTTTATTTATTAATTAAAATATTTTTTTATTACAATCCTACACAATTTTGGATAGGGATGGGGAGAGGTATGAGAAGTCTCGAACCTGATACGTGCACTCAAAATTTGAGTGCGGCGTTAGCTGGACAAGCTCATTCGGCATTTGTAGCCTACCATTTGGCATTTTTACACATTGGTAACAAACCAAGTTGGCAAATTCTACAAATCTCAAAATTTTGTTCTCTTCATCACAACCTACCACTTTTGTCCTTGTTGTAACACTTATATGATGTCCATAGCTCAGATGTTCCATTCAATTCAAATGAAATCTTTTTACAACTACATATTATACATGTAGTATTATTTTTAAAACACTCAAAAATTGATGTAGAAAATATTATTATTAGGATGATAGTGTTTGAAACCATTGGAATGTGTCTAAAATATTTTCTTGTTTGTCATCAACATCTGGTTGTGGCCGAAATTCGTCATTGATTTCTGTCAACATGCATCACTTTGTAAAAACATGAACTCGAACAACCTCAGCTCATCCTCATCCAAACTAAGTCCGTTGAATGATCTAGAACCGGTGGTTCTGATCCGAGTAATTATTCAATCCGGGTAGTCCGTTAATTCCAAAGAGATAATTCGCGGGTCGCTACCTCACCAAGAAACAATGTCGGGGGCATTATGAGGTATCCGGGGAAAACATTCCGATGTTCAAGTTAGCAATTGTCCGATTTGATTCCCCGAAAATTCCAAATCGCATAAATAATAAAAAAACAACATATCTTGAATAATGATGATCCTCTTATATTTATAAATTTTTGGATGGAGTCTTTGATATGAATAGATTTTAAGTTTCAAAGCACGTAAATAACAAAATAGCACTTTTGCAGATGATCGAACTATTAAATTCATTATGTTTAACTATTTCCTATTGCAAAAAATTATAAATATATTTTTTATATTGGAAAAAAGATAAAAAGGGCTATAGCTTAAACTTTATTTATATAATCAAACAATTGAAATTATATAAGGTTGGCTTTGGATATGTGGACTTTGAATGAATAGATTTTAAATTCTAAACTCAAATCCATGTGCAAATTATTTAATAGATATTTATATTTCTTCATATTATTTATGAATACAATTGAAAAGGATTTGAAATGACTACTGATTGCTGGATTTCCCCCGAAAAGTGCTATACTCCTAAATCATCGCTGTCCAAAGTAGATCTGACCACGGTTCAAAACCGTGGGTGAGACGATTTAAAAAGTCTCGACCCTTAACCTTAATCTTTATTGACGGTTTCAATTAAGGTTCATGAACCGTCGGTTACGGTTACGGTTACGGTTAACCAACGAGCCGATTTATGACCCTTGGTCGGGTCTAGTGCAAATCAAATTTAACATTTGCCATAAAATTGGAATTAAATTCATGTATTATATTATGCATATACAACATGTGTGTCTATCGCTAGTGCATGTTACTAACGCTAATTCACAAAACCCCTCAGCGTCAATCCTAAAAAAACCTTGGATATAAAAATTCTTTAAATATATTTGGGATAAATAGGATTAATGGTATTCTTCTTCTGGATACTGCTTTCCAAGAATTTGAACAGAACATAGAATCGAAGAGAAATTTCAAGAAATGACAGATCTACCCACTCTATTAATGACCCAGCTTGAGATTTTTTACAAAAATACGGGCTTCTGGCTGCAACGTGCTTGGTCTCGCTTAAATTGGAACATCAAATCCAATACTAAAGTTTCAATATCCATTTCGGATGTGATCCGATTTGGGCTACTCCTCCCTATTTGATATTTCAATTGGATTGAGTTATTGAGGATCGAAGTTTTAGAAGTTGAAATCATGGGTGATGTTGCTAGGCAAATCATGATCGAGTATTCTTGGCTGAATAATCTTTAGTCTATCGACAAGACAAGACCAATACTAATCATAGAGGACTAATCCTGTAATATGTTTGTCCATGTCAACTTAAAATTTAGGCCCATCAAATGGGCAAACCCGGAAACTTATAAACTTTAATACTATAGTGGTCTGGCTTGGCCCAAGCCAGTATATGGGTCATTCTGGGCTTGGACCGGGTCATACAGGCCGGTGATGGCCCGATAGTGAACAAAAGTATTTATTCGAATACCTGTTATTCGAATCGACACTTGTTAAGCAAGAAGTGATGTTTCTTTACACCAATAAAGAGACGTCCTTTTTATGTCAGATTACCGATCACTCCACTAAACTAAAAGATACCAAAGTAAAAGTCAAAAGATTACAACAAGATATTGTCCTAGTGATTGTCATCTAATTCTCAATATACAAAATCTCGAGTTCGATTTCTTCCCAATAAAAAAAATACTTAATTTCCACTATTTTACTATCATCAACCATGAGCATTTGGAAAAAAATGTTCATTAAAATTTGTTGTTTTTTTTTTAAAAAAAATCATTTTTATCCAACCTATCGAACTTCAAAAGAAATATCTTGATATAAAGCTTGGTAATTTCTCCATTTAAAAGTTGGAAAGTAAAGAAATCAAGAGAATTTTTTGCATGAGACATTTTGTATAACAAAATTTATTTGAAAACCCCATAC
Source organism: Haberlea rhodopensis (assembly GCA_907163345.1). Classification (NCBI taxonomy): domain Eukaryota; kingdom Viridiplantae; phylum Streptophyta; class Magnoliopsida; order Lamiales; family Gesneriaceae; genus Haberlea; species Haberlea rhodopensis. The sequence continues at coordinate 20,843 of CAJQUN010002460.1, read as the reverse complement.
TTGAATACTTGAAGAGAGAACATTTCAGACAAATTTTGCACAAGGAGGTGGGGAAAAAAGTGATACATTTTAAGATTACAAGATGTTAAAATAAGGTGAATTACATATATACTTACTCTAGTTTTAGTCTTTTGGTTCAAAAAAATAACGTATATCTCCCATGTTATGGATTTATGTCAAATTATATGTGAGGCCTGTAATTTTCGCTAATTTGTTACAAACTAGAGGGGTAAATTCATAATACTGTTAACCTATAGGGATCCATCTGTTTATTATTTAAAATATAGGAAAATTCGTAATATTACTATCGTATATAGAGACAACTATAATTTTTCCGTTACAACTATTAGTAGAGGAAGCAAAATGAAATTACCTTGTACAGTAAAACCTATATAAATGCATATCCTTGGGATCGGAAAAGAATATTCATTTAGCGAGATTATTTATTTATCGATAAATGAATAAATTATTCATTATCGGTAAATAAATATTTATTATTTTATAGATAATTTTTCATTGTAAAATGCATACATTGTATGTTGTAAGAAAAATTAAAAGACGTCAATTAAACTATTACTTGAATCTAGAGAGGTTCAATTTTTTTTGTAAAACTTAATGCATTGAAAACTAAGTTCATGTACACACATTCTTTTAACTTATATATAGAACGTGAAATGTTTAGTATTTAGCTATAAAAGATAGAAGATATATTCAAAGTATAGTACGCATTTTTTTCCTCCTCCAATGGCTTCTCATCATTTGAAAGGAGCAAATAAATCAACTTTAACCGACAAAATGAGGAGTGCAATTTGTGAGCATAAGAATGAGCATCCAACTATTAGCCAAAAATATATGTAAGCATGGGTGCAACAAAAATTTGATTTGTCTATCAGTTAGACGACAATATCAAACACTCCCAAAAGATCATCTGAATATTTGTCCAGCGAGATGAGAAATAGTGATGTTAAAAGGCACAAATCGGCAAAGTACCTTGAGTTAGAGAAAGCTTTGTATGAGTGGTTTCTTCATAGGCAAGAGAAAGTAAATATGTCCGGAGAAATTATACAGGAAAAAGCAAAAGAGTTTTTGCAAAAAAATGTATGGTGAAACTAATCCGCAATTCAGCTTTTCTAGTAGATGGTTAGAACGTTTCAAGGCAAGATATGGAATCAAGTCTTACCGACGATTCAGTGAGAGTGGTTCAGCTATCATGGAGAACATTGAAAATGTTCTACCTGGAATACGGTCAAAACTAAACCAATTTCAGTTGAAGGATACTTACAATATGGATGAAACTTGATTATTTATCGATTGGAAGCTGACCATTCACTTGCTACCAAGCATCTAGAAGGACGCAAAAAGGACAAAGAGAGAATTATTGTCGTTGTTTGTTGCAATGATGATGGATCCGACAAAGTACAGCTTTGGGTTATTAGTAAGTATGCAAATCCTAAATGCTTTAAAAATGTGAACATGAACAATAATAGTTGTGAGTATCGATCCAACAAGAAGCTTGGCTGGCTTACTTTTTCAAAAATATGTTGGTTGTCTTGATAAAAGAATGAATGGCAAAAATGTTCTTTTGATAGTAGACAATTGCCCGGCTCATCCAAAGGTAGTGGAAGACTTAAGAAATGTAGAGTTATTGTTCTTGTCTCCTAACACAATGTCTAAGATTCAACCATGTGATTCTGGGATTATTCGAGCATTGAAAGCTCATTATAGTCGTCGTTTTTATTCTAACATCTTGCAGGGCCTTGAGGCTGAAGCACCAAATCCTGAAAATTAATATTTTGAATGTTATTGATTTGCTAGCATGGCTTGGAAATTTGATGTGAAGGCAACAACAATTACAAATTGTTTTCGTCATTGCAAGATTCTGTCAGAAGAAGATAATGTTTCTGAACCAGAAGTTGGTCAATTAGATGAAGACATCCAATGATTAAGTGATGTCATTTCTAATTTACACTATAGAAATATGATGGATGTCGAACATCTTTTGAACTATCCTAGCGAAATGATGCAGTTATGGAATCACCTATAGACGAAAAATTATCCACTCAGTAATGAACAATGATGATGAAAATGATCCAGAGCCAGATGATAGTCGTGTTGTCGCAAATGTATCGTCAAAAGAGGTCCTTCAAGCAATGACCACCTTAAGCAACTACTTACTACAACATTAGCAAAATATACCAGAAGTTGTGTCTGCCCTACAAAAAATTAAGAATAATGTTCATTTTGGTTCAGGTGGAAAGAAAAAACAATCAACTACAGATGCATTTTCCAGAATAAATGACTTCTTGTATAAATAAATTTAATAATTATTAATTTATATTTTTATTGGATTTTAAGAATTTAAATATTTTTATTACTTAACATATTTAGTGAGTTTATTAACTTAATTAATCCATTGCCCAAGTCGAAATCGAAGAAATTATTATATAAACGATTCATTTATCGAACTTCTAACTGTAGTAGTGTATATACGGTATATACGGAAGATACGAGAGAGAGGGGTGGGCAGTGGGCACAAAACATAAACACGGTAAATGGCGAAGGAGAAGAACAGCTTCTGCTCTTCTTGTCACTTCAGCTTTTTTATTCTCTCCGCTTTCTTTTCTTTGTCTAGATCTGTAAATAATCTGCCCTTATAATTCAGGCCCCTCTATCTTTAAAGTTATTTGGGTTTTGTACATACTCAAGAATGAATATTTTGCTGCTCTTGGTGACGGGATCATTGGTTTTTCATCTAATTTTTCCTGGTACAGAGTATTTGTTTATTTTATAGTTTTGAGTGCTTTGTTGTGCTTGAATATGTGATAAATTTGAGAACATGCTGCAAGCAAGCAGTATGTACCGATGCAAGTATTCTGATGCTCGCAAGGTTTCGACTTTGGTTGCCTTTATGTTTTACTGGGTAAGAATCTGATAGAAACACCGATCTTTGAGTTTAAATTCACTGACATGCATCATAAAAAGGGTTGTGTTGTTCATACGTCCTTTTCTTTTCTTTCTTAATATTTTTTTTCTGGGGTTGGATTTTGACTTTGTGGGAAAGGGTTGGATTTCTAAGCGGCCGGTTTCTTGTCGAAATATTAATTGGCAGTAAGATCGAGGTTTATTTTACAATTTTTATTTTATTATTGTTGTTATTTTGATATGGGACTGTTATTTTGTTACTTGAATATGTGAATTTTGAGGGTAATTTTTTGCTGTTAAAGTGTGGAGACCCCTGCCATTTATAGTCTTCAATCCTTATGCATCAGTCAATCTATTACCTTTCTAATTCTGGATGTTACTATAGATGAGCTATTTTTCTTTTAGCAAATTTCTACTGTAAACAGGGACGAATCCCTATTTTTTTTTATATTTATATGTAAAATCCTATATTTTTGCCCCCACAATAAAAATCCTACTATTTTTGCCCCCTCAAATTTGCCATGACTGTAAAGTTTTGTGTATCTTTATTAGTTTTGGCGGTCTTGGTAGATTAACTTGCATGTCTACCTGTGGATTATACGATATTTGGAAATTTGTTGTCACTTCTGAATGTATTAGTGCTGTTTTTTCTCTCTTTGTGGTTCTGATATCAAGATTTCTTTGTTTTTTGCCTCCTTGAAGCTGAAGATAAAAAATGAAAGCATGTGCAAATTGGATTGGTTAGGGCCTGGAAGTGTATCGATTCCCGTTTCCTTTGACAATAGAAAAGACGACGTAATCATGAATACTGATCTCTATGTTGAAACTCAAGATTCTTTTTCTAGCTTGCTTGAACTTGCTGCCAACAATGATATTGAAGGCTTTCAAAGGTGCTTGTATCATTTACCATCTAGTGTTGATGCGACCGGAGTGTGGTATGGCCGAAAAAAAGGCTCGAACCAAATAGTTCTGCAGCACAGGACTCCCTTGATGGTGGCAGCGACTTATGGTAGTGTTGATGTTGTGAAACTGATTATATCTTTACCTGATGTTGACACGAATCGGTCATGTGGTGTCGACAAGAGCACTGCTCTTCACTGTGCTGCATCTAGTGGGTCGGCATATGCTGTTGATATTGTGAAACTACTTTTGGGATCGGGTGCCGATCCTAATATAGTTGATGCTAATGAACTTTTACCTTTAGATGTTATTGTTGTCTCCCTAAAGTTTCCAGAAATGAGAAGTTCCCTTCAAATGATGCTCACAACCAATGCATTGTTGGGAAAGCACCCAATCTTAGGGTGTCTATTGGCACTCCAAATTCTCTGCCACTTTCACCGTCCCATCGACATGAATCCCCGTTTTTCTCCCTCCGAACCGGCACCGTCTCCAAGGAGTGCAAAATTCCACGACATTCCAATGCCATCTGCACCAGAGAAGAAAGAATACCCCGTTGACCCTTCCTTACCTGACATCAAGAATGGCATCTACGCAACCGATGAGTTTAGGATGTTTTCCTTCAAAGTACGCCCCTGCTCTCGGGCCTACTCACATGATTGGACCGAGTGTCCATTTGTTCACCCAGGGGAAAATGCTCGGCGTAGGGATCCAAGGAAGTACCACTACAGCTGTGTGCCGTGTCCCGATTTCCGAAAGGGAGCTTGTGGAAGGGGGGATATGTGTGAATATGCTCATGGAGTTTTTGAGAGCTGGCTCCACCCAGCACATTACAGGACTCGGCTTTGCAAAGATGGTACAAGTTGCAACAGAAGAGTTTGTTTTTTCGCCCACACGCAGGATGAACTCCGACCATCATACGTCTCTACTGGTTCTGCTATTCCATCTCCTCGATCAAGTACATCAGCTGCTAATGCCATGGATTTTGCTGAAGCAATGAGCCTTCTACCGGGTTCACCATCGATTCCTATAATGTCACCATCTCCATTTTCTCCGCCAATTTCTCCATCTACTAATGGGATTTCGAACCCAGGTTGGCCGACTCAACATAATGTTCCATTGCTGCACCTTTCCGGAGCAATTTCCAGTCCAGTTGGTTGCGTTCATCTCTGAATGCTAGACATATTCCCAATGAAAACTCGAGTTTTTTTCCGTATATTGATGTCCAACAGAAGCAAATCTTGAATGAGAGATCTCTTCTACCGAATCCGAGTATTAATACCAATATGTTGAATCGTTCTGCTCATCCAAAAATGCTAAGTCCTTCAAATCTGGACGATACTTTTTCTGCAGAGAACTCTCGTAGATATTCTGATCAAGCATTTGGTTCAACAGTTTTTTCGCCTTCAAACAATTCAGCGGCCCTTTATCAATTCCAGCAACAGCAGCAAAGCATGCTATCTCCAATCAGAACTAATTTCTCACCAAGAAATGTCGAGCACTCTCTGGTGAAAACCCCTTTACGGGTCCCGTCTCCTGGGAGAGTGTCACCTCGAAGTATAGAGCCAATATCGCCAATGAGTGCTCGTGTATCAATGCTAGCTCAATGTGAGAAGCAGCACCAACAGTTCCGGAGTCTTAGCTCACGTGAACTGGGTTCTAATGCTGCAGCAGCTGTTGCTTCCTTAGAAGACACTTGGCCCAATTGGGGATCCCTTGATGGTGCACCAGAGCGGTCAGTCCATGCTTACGAGTTTGATAAGATAGAAAGATCTTCATTATTCGAGCACCTTGAAGATGGGGAGGAGCCAGATTTATCGTGGGTTCAGTCCCTTGTCAAAGAATCTGCCCATGATATGAACAAAAAATCTGTAACCGGTACATCCGTGAGTATAGGCGGGAATCTGAATGACCAGATGGAAGACATTGATGAATCTGCTTTGGGCGCATGGCTCGATCAAATGCAGCTTGATCAGTGATGGCTCAATAAATTGAATGCTTCTACTACGTCTTAAGATCAGTTAACACGAGATTGTGGAGTATACCAGTTTTGGGGTTCGACTTCGAAATGGCCTAAATCCTTAATATATGATAAAAAATTATATTGTTTTGCCTTTTGATTCATTCTTTAACCACATATACCAAAGAATGAGTAGCCTATGTATTGTTGGATAAGGTCCAAGTTAGGAAACAGTCTTTCAATGCTGTGGTATGACTATTGTCTTTTCAATCTATGCGTTGAGACCTACATGACATGGTCTCTTTCTTGATGCTAAATTCTGAAATGGCCAAGGGAATGCATGGTGATTTCTTGATGATTTGAACTTCTAGTGATGATTTTCTAATCTTTACTTGCCTTGATTGGGACAGTGGATTATCAAGAAAGAATGGAAAGTGGGACAGAGGACGAGTGGAATTCATATCCAGAGTGTGGGATTTATCAGGAATTTTTGACTCGTGCCCTTGGAGACATTATTAAGCACCATGAAAAGGCGAGCATTGATAATATATTTATTTCGGTATTGGTGCTAGTTAGTGGACTTTAAAGAAGGCATGGGGACATGCACTTTTGTTCCTTTGGAATCCCAAAACCCGTATTTAAAATTTTTAATTAGCGATAAGAATATGGCAGTGTGGACGTGATAAAAAAAATGGCATTAAAAATCTTTATGGAAATTAGGGTGCGCGGGTACCCGATACCCGACCCGATCGGTATGGGCAGTGGACGTGATAAAAAAAATGGCATTAAAAATCTTTACGGAAATTCGGGTGCGGGTACCCGACCCGACCTGATCGGGTCGAGTAATTTTAGAAACTCGGGTTCGGGTGATACCCGACGCTAAATATCATTGTTGTCGGGTCGGGTCGGGTAGGAGTTCTCATACCCGATCGAATATCGGGTATTATGGTAATTTTTAATTACTATATTAATTAACCCTAATATTAACATAGAATTGGTAACTTGGTATGACGGCTCTTGCTCTCCAGTCTCCACGAAAGTTGATAGCAGCAGTACGCATTCTGTGTCTTAATCTCTTAACCAAAAACCAAGCTTAGTTGCTTTTTTTTTTTAAAGTCGGGAATCGGTTCGATAATCATTGATAATGATGCTACTAGAAATATGTCATGGTGTTCGAGATGGAGACTATAATTTTTCGACATTAAATTTTTGGTTATATAGCCTCTCAGTTTAATATTTTGTTTTTTTATTATTTGTTTGCTTTGTTTCAATTTATTGTATTGCAGTTTTCGCGCTTCTACATTGTGAAGCTTGATAACATTTTTCCTACTTGTCTAGTTTTGAAGAATTTTCCAGTTGTATTTACATCAAATACCCGATCATATCGGGTTATGATCGAGTATTTTTTTCATACCCGATATATCGGATACCTGACTATAACTATCCAAACCCGATAAAACCCGACCCGCGCCCACCCTTACATATTTGTTGGTACCGCACAAGGTGAGGTGTCAGATATCAGCATGTTGGTCAATTTTTCCTTATTTGATCGAAAATAACATTTCAAATGACTGACTTTAATAAACCTTTTATAAAAAAAACGACAATGCAACTATAAAAGAATAGAAAAAAATAACCAAAGAACTGACTCTTAACATTTTTTAAAAAATTGATGCTCATCTCACTATAAACTGAAAGGAAAAAAAAACAACATTTAAAGTTGCGCGTATCAAAAACGATTAAATATATTTTTCCTAGTCGGTTCAGGCCAAACCCGCATATCTACTAAAAAAAATTATTTAACAAAAAGATTTCTAGTTAACAAATTAATTAGAAAAAAAAAGTAGTTAACAAACCAAGCCTTTACTATTTATTATTATTTATTAGAATAGTAATAAATAGTAAATGCTTGGACACTTATATTATTAAAATAAAAAAACAATAATTATATTTAATAATTATATATAAGTAAATATGGGTATTCATTGTCATAAAATGGTTAGAGTAGTTCTCAAGTTAAAGACGATAGGTTCAAATGCAAGCACGCTACTGTCATACACAATGTGCCCGCGTCACCCAAAAAGGAAGGGATTAGGATCTCGCCGAGGAGAGTTGTTGTTGCCCTCGAGGACAATGTTTTTGAGGGTCTCACCAACATACGTGATATTTTTTTTGTTGAAAGTGTCACAGGTATGATGATGAAGTAACCCTCTTACTGATAAAAGTAGGATGTTTGAAACAGATACGATCTAAATCAACTCAATGATTTTATTCCTTAAGGTGTGGCTGATGTCTTAAAAGACCAGCTAAGCATCATTAGCTTGGTCGGCCTTCACTTGACCAACTACCTAATACTATGCATGCTAATCAAACGGCGTTATATAGCTTTATTCAGGACTTGGCCCGACATCATATTCTCGGCGTTATATAGCTTTATTCAGGACTTGGCCGACATCATATTCTCGGCAGATTAAGGTACATATATTGGAGATTAAACCATTCAGAATTGGATGTCATTGACACTAGCTTTTCATGAAATGATTGATATTATGAATCCCACAGTAGAATATACAATACTTTCGCACACAATAAGCCAGTCTTTTGAATTTGACTCTCACTTGAAGCCAAGTAACGGTGACCGCAACATTTGTGAAATCATAATTGCTTGGAGGAAACCATGAGGAATCCAACAGTTTCAAGCATCACATGATCTTGAAGAATAAAAGTGGATTTGCAGGGAACTGCAAGTAGGTACTTATATATTGACAGAAAATCTCATTCTACCTGTATTTTCAATGAAAGTAGTTAGCTGCGAGGGACAAAATTGGATGTATCAAGAATTATTCAGGGTCATCATCACCATCTCCAATCAAATTACAGATATTAGGGCACTCTGAAAGACTGCCAACAAAAGAAAAAATTCAAAATGCATAAGACATGGAAAGAGCTGCTCCTGCATCCCACGCCACCAGTTCGCCACATTCTCGTTGCTGCCATTGGCATACATGATACACCTCTTCCAACAAGCAAGTGGAGTAGACGCAGTCCTGATGTTCAGTAAAAGAATCTAAGCGAAAGTCGGGATAAAAAACGATTCGGACAAGTTACTCGCCACCACAGCCGTGGGGGCAAGCAAAATCATATTCGTTATGTTGGATCCCTAGTGGGACTTGCTGTCGGATTAACCGTAATCGATCAGAACAAAGATCAAACACTTATATGGGCAGCGGTCTTATATGTCATCACGACTTTATCATGTGTTGCCTTCTTCTCCATTGGAATGGGTCCTATAGCATGGGACTACAAAGCTCTGAGATATTCCCATTGAGGCTGAGAGCTCGAGGGTGCAGCATGGGAGTTGCGGTGAACCGGTTTACAAGCGGGGTCGTTCTGATGACCTTTATAACACTTTACAAGGCTATAACGATCAGTGGAGCATTCTGTCTATTCTGTGGGATCGCCACGGTGGCTTGGGCTTTCTTCTACACATAGCTACCTGAGACAGAGGGGAGAACCTTGGAGGAAATGGAGGCTTTGTTTGCGAGTCTCTTTAAATGGAGGTCCACTCTTTAAGCGTTGGAGAAAAGAAGTGGAGCCTAACTTTCGCTTCTTTCGTGCTGTGGATGCAACATTGCAACGACACTTAATGTGTGATTTCAAAAACTTGAAGTTCAAGATGCAACACAAACTTCAAAGAGAAGATTCCTGAGTGTTTTGTGTGGTTTGCTTGTAAAGGGAATGATATGAGAATGCAAAGGCGATCACAAAGAATGAAGGGGGCACCAAGGATGTTTAGTAAATTTTATCAAGATCATAAGAATAATATGAGTTCATGATTCAAGTAACATTTTTGTATTGAGCATATAGTAGGCTGAAGTTGGTAAATAAAATTTAGGAGGGAAAATTGTTCAAGTCTTTGGTTGGAGTCTTGAGTTTCTGTAACAACCACATATAAACAGTGAATGAAAAACCAAGGGAACTAACAACTGTATATATTTATCTCTGAATTCATTGTCTATTTCCTTCGATTAATTCATTGCTTTTTGACAATACATTCATCAATAATTAAGCAGATCACAACAGTGATAAACTCTTGTTGATTTATCACCTCTTTTTTTCACAGAAGAGGAAAATCGAGTAGGTTCTTGAGCATTTTGAGCAAAACTCAAATATTGTCTTATTCTTAAACTAGAATCAAGTTCGAATATAAATAAACACATTTTCAAACGCCTGAATTATTTTATCGAATAGCTCACGAATCAACGAAAAAATAAATTTAAAACAAGTTTAATTCAACTCTTTATTTGATGTAGTTCAGTAATTAAATTCAGAATACTAAACTATAAAGTATAAATAGTGTTAAGATCTGTTTGTTGACACCTCAGGATATCGTGCTAGAGGGAAGTGTCTCCCAAGGTTCGATCTATGTAACAGTAAAGGATGAAAATGTAAGAGCAAACCTACTGTGTAAAATCAACCAATAAAAAGGCAAACCTGTGTGTACGAAGTTTTTGCTATACTCGTGGTCCGGGAAAGGGTCGGGCCACTTTAAGCCTAATGTACGCAGCCTCCTCTTGCAATGTAAGAGGTTGTTTTCGCAATTCGAGCGTATAAATATTTTAGAGGAATATCTTACTGGTATAAATTTGGGAGAAGACTGAAACAAAAATTTAAGATTTTACAACACGAATGAAATGATCGTGTAATAAGCTCCTCTAGTGTACAGCAAACATGCAAATATTAAAGCTACATATGTTCTCTACCAAAAACACAACAATTAGATTGCACCTTCATCACAGGATAAACAACGTTCAGCTCAGAGGATCACCTCTTAGCTCGTCCTAAACGAGCTAAAAGTCATTCACGTCTCTCTCGCATCTTTAACCACATACATCTTGGAAAATTGCATACACAAGTCACGATCTCGTATATCTCCCCACCCTCCCCAACCCCGAAACCCAGCTTGATAACCAGGTTGATTCTTGTATACTTCTACTCCCCAGTTTGATCTAATATTTGGAACTCTATCCACTTCTTCAACTTCAAAATTCACAGAACCATCATGAACACATGCCACTTGCTCTCCCTGTCCTTGATGCAACCCGCATTTCCCAAAGTGTACGGCACTTGTCCTAGGCCCTCGTAACGAGTAAACTGGCCCTCCAAATGAAGGATAAACGGTAGCCCACATTGTTATATCCCAGTTATAATCATCAAAAGAGCAAAACTCTCTAGCTTTCCTATGTATCTTTCTCCATATGGTTCGGTTAAAGGCATATCCCACATTTCCCATCCTCTCCGCTATCAAACTCTGCGACCTTTCTCCTCTTAACTTCACATCAGAGGGTGCGAGATTTGCAGCATAACAAAGTGGGCATTTTTTATGCTTCAACTCTGTTAGTAACATCAAATTACAATATGCATTAGGATATATAAAGTGATCCTCTTCTATGAAGAGAATATGACCCGAATGCCGGCTCGTCTCCCTTAAACCATCCCACACAGTATTCATCATCCACCACCAATGATGTTTCAACGACACGATCTTTGGTGAACGGTGGTTGCCAAACTGATCCGGAGTCCCTTTACACTTAACCTTGGCAGGAGCTTCTTTGTTCTTGCAATCACCAGGCGAAACACCAGGAAAACTACTAGGAAAGATATGAGGTGAGTACGGGGCAAAAATTTGTTTCACCTGGCAAAACTTGATACCCTCTACGATCTTATTCATCTCTTCGTAAAAACCATCATGGCTAACGATTAGCAGCGTTTCACCAATCCCTACAACTTGGGAAAGGCTATCAACTACCACTTGAAGATATTTAGGCCGGCTGTGAACATACAACACAATAACAATATGATTCTTGGCTAACTTAGGATACAAATCTAAGTTCTTTGGTGGCATCCGATTACGCTCCTCTAATAAAATCGAAAGCTCGTTCTGTTTCGGCAGCTTTAGATTCTCCGACAATCCCAAAGTATAGTTATAATTAGTCAATCCAAATGAATCATTATCGCTCTCAATTGTGTATTGGTTGATAAAATCTATAATAGCATTTGTTCTCAACATCAAAACCAATAAAACAAATCCCAACAGAAAGATCAAAACTGAACGTCTAAAAGCTGCATCTTTTACTCGCGCTTTTCTGAACAAAGGCGCCATATCTATAAGCTCTACCCACTAATACAAATAAACAATTTTTTTCTTGTAAAATCTTCGACAAAATAATCAGCAGCTATGAAACTAGCATAAGGTGTGAACTATAAGAACCTTGAAGATAAGGATATTCGGAAGTAACCAGACCATTCTCCCTCGAGCTGCAGAGTTTGACTTTTTCTGAGAATCGAGGAAATTCAACGGTAGATTGGTGAATACTGAAAACCCTTCAAGAAAACCAGTTTGATCTGAAGAATCGGGCAAGCAAAGGGATCCCTCGCCGAAAGAAAAAAATGGGCAAGAAATTCAAAGCTCTGGTTTTGGAAGTGTAAGAAATTATTCTTGTTTTCGGTAGAACTACGAAATTACTCCTGTAAAACAATTTTAGTACGTAATATTGTATTTAACGCCTAACTAAATACCATAATTACCATTTGTTCTTGCTACTTTTAGCAACACCTACTTGGACGCATTCAACAGTAAGTATCGTAAGAATACTTTTCCAAAATATCATTATTCAAGAATTTATAACATGTCTTTACTTTTCACCTTCCCATCTATACTATCTTTTTCCTTGTCACCCATATATTAATCTCGATTACTTTCGTGTTATTCTTCATGTCACCCTACTATGATGACACGTGTTAACATCATACGCATAAATGTGATGACGACTTGCTAAATGATGTTAACCCTCACCTCCATTTTGAACTTTTACCTTAATGCTTTCTAAATGTATTAAATTACTATTCAATTAATTTTTGGTCTAGACTTTATTCTAATTGAATCACTCTTATCATCCTTCCACTATATTATTTCAAATTCACAAAAAAATTATTTCAATTTTCAATTCTCCAACTAAAACTACTAGAACTACTTAAATTCAGCCTCACACTAATGAGCAAGCTCTCTTGGTTTATGATTTGAAATTTGTGACAAAAAAATATTATCAATCAAACACATCAACATTCCAAGAACTAAATTGAATCTTGATATCTTTCAAAAGCTCATACATCTATTCTTCAAAATGATAAAATTATATTATAATTATTAAATAGAAGCATCACATGTGATTATAAAATAAAATCCAAGTTCTATACACAAGACGACAAGAATATAAGAGTCAGTTAATGTAGAGTATCGAGGGTCAACAAACATGTGGATATGATAAAAGTGATGGGGGAAGGGATGAATATGAATCGAGGCCGTGAAATTGGTAAGTAAAAAACATGTGAATTACACAGACAAAACGACTCGTGAACTACAAAAAATTTGTGAGGTGCATTTGTATGTAACACGCACTAAACTAACTTTTGGCTCATTCAAATGTGTCCAATTTGTAAAGGATCCGAGGAACCAACCCAATACCCCAGTATGGATCTAGCACTTGACGAACCGTACTAATTGACTCCTAAAAAAGTAAAAGTTAATTTAAATTTCAATTACAGTATATACAAAAATCACAAGTAGCATCGATTTACCACATGTGGTATGGCTAATATGTATTTTACCCTATGTGATTTGTAACTAGATATTGTACACTCTTGTGGTTTGAAATAGACAGTTTATCACATGTGCTTTGCAAAACATAACACGCAAGCATGAAGGGGGTTTTAGCACCTATTCACAAACCATAATGAGGTAACCTGAATATTTTTCAAAATACATGGGGTAAACTGTCTATTTTGAAAAGTATAGGGTGGTAAACTACTTATTTAGAAAATCACGGAGGGTTCGTTGCCAAAAATCACAAAAAAAATATAATTTTGGCTTCTTAAACCACTTTAAATTGTGCTTTGAACTTAACTCTATTTACCACATCGATATTTTTTTTGTAGGAATTAATAAGAATGAGATGCCCAGGTGAGAAGCCCAAATTTTATTAATGAGAACAAAATTGGTAAGTGAATTTTGAATGGTTAATTGGCTAAAGAAATCTCACATTGGAACTTTGGAACACTTATGATTTGTTTATATTGAGAAACAAATCAATAGTGTAGTTAAGTAGAAAAGAGAGGTGCTACACGCGCCGTCCGTTCGCTCGGCTCGACACGCCTCGCCTCGCCTCACCGCTGCTATGAAGTCAGCCCTATCTTTTTACTACTCGAATTTTTGGAAATAATTCTTTTCATATTCCTGATCTTTCACCTCCTGTTTTATAGCTGAGTTAATCTGACTTGAGTGTGAGACTTAAATCAAGTTAATCTGATTTAAGTATGAGACTTAAATTTGTGATTAAGGTTCAGACTGATTAAATCTGTTTGTCAGCTATATAAGTTGCACCAGCTCCAATCTTTAAGCATCCGGAAAATCATTCATACATTCATATTTGAGAGTGCTGCACACTATTACAGTTCGAAAGAGTCTGCTCGGAATTCTGCTTCCATCCGAACAGTTGTGATTGAGTGTTGTACATTGGAACTCGCTTGTCCAGGAGTCCAGAAGATTGTAGGCGGGCAAATTTGATTTTACGGGCATACGGCTTGCTGTGGCCTCGTCCACAATTGTATCAAATTTCTGTTGTGAAGACAATTAACAGTTTATAAATTGTCTCTGCTGTGAGGATATTTTAACAATTTATACACTGTTGTTGTAAGTCTGCTGTTAGTGTACTTCAATTTCTTTTATTTAATATCAAACTGTGTAATTTGATTAAACTTTAAAGCTTGTTTATACTGATTCAATCCATCAATTTAAATATACAGTATCAACAATCGTAAACTCAATTTTTTGTTTTTATTTATGTTCTTTATTTTTCGGATCTAAATCATTTGGTATAAGCCTACTTTGCTAAATATAAAATTATTGATGTTTCAACCAAACATTGTTTTTGCACTGTCAAAGGGTTTATCCTGTTGTTTTTAAAACTAGTCTGATATTATTTGTGCTCTGCCATTTATGTTCTGTTTTAGCTTATGGCTGACCAGATTCCAAACCGAATTGCTGAGAATACTGAGATTCTAGTGGTGAAAGCTAGTGGCACTGAGGTCGTTATGCCAGTTCTGAGAAACCCATGTCGTTCTCTCAACTTGAGAAACCGGAAAATTTCAATGGTTTCAACTTTAAGGGTTGACAGCAGAAGATGATGTTCTTGTTTACCACATTGAACTTGACCAGGTTTCTAAAAGATGATAAATCGGTGGAGGACAAAAAAAGATCATCAATCTGGTGTAATAGTCGAATTGTGGCTGAGTGTCGGCTACCTCTGTTGCAACTATGTATTGAACTCTCTAGACGATGCATTTTTCAATGTGTATCCCCCCAAATAAACTGCGAAGGATCTTTGGGAATAGTTAGAAATAAAGTACAAAGTTGACGACGCAGGCGCAAAGAAATTTGTAGCCGGACGATTTCATGACTATCGAATGGTAGATGACAAGAGTGTTGTTGAGCAATGCAAAGAGCTGCAACTGATATATCATGAACTTGTTGCCCAAGGTATGGGGCTAAATAATGCCCTCCAAGTGGCGATGATGATCGAAAAACTACCGCCATCTTGGAAGGACTTCAAGAGCTACCTGAAGCACAAATGAAAGATGATGAGTCTCGAGGACCTTATCAGGAGGCTGCGCATTGAGCAAGACAACATAAAAGTTGACAAGAAATCTAGGGAATGATTTCCAAGGCCAATGTGGTTGAAGTTGGGGATAGCTCCAACGGGAATAAACGCGATGGCACGTATGATTCCAAGGGAGATACTCAGAACATGAGGTTCGCAGGTGACTATTACGTGTGCGATAAACCTAACCATAAGGCCAAGGACTGCAATCAACGCCAAACCAATGAGGGTAAAAGGAAAGCAGCCCCAACCAAAGTCAATTGCAAGAGACCTGCTCATGCCCACATTGCCGAGGACAACCTGAGCTCAGACATGGATGACATGCATCTGACTGATGTGGTTTCAGAGGTGAACTTTGTTGGCGGAAACTCCAAGAAATGGTGGGTGGACACTGGGGCTGCTCGCCACATATGCGCCAAAAAATGGATGTTCAGGACCTATCAACCAGTAAATGATGAGCACTGCTACATGGAAAATTCCGCAGTCTCAATAGTTGAAGGCAAAAAGATGATTGTGCTAAAGATGACTTTCGGAAAAGAGTTGACTCTTACCGAGGTGCTCCACGTGCCAGAGATCCGAAAAAATCTCATCTCGAGAGCAGTGCTGGACAAGAAAGGCTTTCGGCTCGTGTTTGAACCCGACAAAGGCATTCTGTCCAAGAGTAGCATGTTCGTGGGGAAATGCTACTTCGCCAATAACCTCTTTAAGATGACTGTAATGACTTTAGCTCATAAGGCTAAGTCTAGTATAGATGTTGAGATTGATGTATATGCAGCCAATGAGGCTAGCACAAGCAAAATAACCTAAATTACGTCTTCATTCCACTTAATTGACCGAAGCACCGAACCGTTAAACTTGATCCATACGGATGTATGCAATTTAAAGTATGTACAATCTAGATACGATAAAAAATATTTCATAACTTTTATCGATGATTGTACAAGATATTGCTATGTCTACTTAATGAGAAGTAAGATGAAGCAATTGACATGTTCGTTCACTACAAGAATGAAGTTGAGAATCAACCCGATAAAAAGATTAAAAATCTTCGAAGTGACCGAGGAGGTGAATATGAGTCATCATTTGCACAAATATGTGCTGAGAGTGGCATTATTCATTAAACTACTGCGCCTTATTCTCCCGAGCAAAATGGTATTGCTGAAAGAAAGAATAGAACGCTTAAGAAAATGATGAATGCAATGCTTATAAGTTCTGACTTACCTCGGAACAGTGAGATAGAATCTATCTTACATAATCATACTTGGGAACTAGTGGATATTCCTGCGGATTGTAAATCACTAGGTCACAAGTGGATCTTCGAGATGAAGATGAAGCCTGATGGTACGGTAGATAAGTACAATGATAGACTTGTAGTCAAATGCTACAGACAAACTGAAAGTGTTGATTATTTCAACACATACACTCATGTATTCAGGAAAATATCGATAATGTTAATAATTGCATTTGTTGCATTATATAATCTAGATATCCATCAAATGGATGTAGAAACAGATTTTCTAAATGGAGATTTAGAAGATGAGGTTTACATGGGCCAACCTGAAGGGTTTGTAGTTCCAGGTAAAGAAACGAAGTTGTGTAGACTTGTGAAATCCTTGTATGGATTAAAACAAGCACCTAAACAATGGCACAAAAAGTTTGATAGCGTCATGCTTTCAAATGGGTTTAAAACAAACCAATGCGATAAATGTGTCTACGTGAAAGGAGACAATACAAACTATGTGTTGAGTTTTAAAAGCATTGTTGAGTTTAATGCTTAATTATCCAAATTATTTATGGGTTTTGATGATCAACAAAACTTGCATTTGTTGTACTAATGTGTTTGCTTAGTGTGCAGGGTTAGATTGATAAATTGGTTGGGCATACCAATGGAAGAGGATAGATGTTACATAATGACATTTGCGTATCTTAGGACAAGCGTTGATTTTTATCAAGAAAGATATTGAGCTTTTACAAGAATGAATGACATCTATGAACAACCAAAATAAGTGTTCAATATGTGTTGAATGATGTTGAATCAATATTTTATGATGGGATGAGGACCCACGAACTAATGGTCCGTTGGTGGGCAAATTCGTATAGAAGCCAATTTGAGCACATCATGATATTTTGATTATATATCATGGCTCGATGATCCGAATGACGTGATTCTAAAGAGGTTGGAAAGCCAACTCAAAATTCTATATTTCATATTCAACATCTCATTCCAATTCGGATTGCATCATGGAGCAAAATGACATGTAAGTCATAGCAAGTGCAGATTGTATTTAGCTTGAAGCAAGGTTGGAGCGGCTGTAGCATTTTGGGCATAACTTCTTCATACCTTAATGGATGATTTTGGTGTCCTCGCGTAGCAAAGAGGAAGGGCTACAACTTTGATGTTTACCACTTTCCCCAGAAACAAGCTTAAGATGGTTGAAACGTGCGAAGTTTGAGATTGTTGAAATCTGGGCAGATAGTTTCATGCAATCCGAGCCATAGTTTCAGGAGAGCAATGCGTGCCAACACCACGCACCATCGACTGAAGCGATGGCACGGTGCGCGAGCTGGAGGCCTGAAAGCCCCAGGCGATCCAAAGATAGTCTCAGGCGATCCAAGATAGTTTCAGGCGATCTACTATTAGCTTGAGGTGATGCATTTTTACTGTTCATATTTTGTTTGTCACTATTTTTTGGTGGCGATCGCCTGAGGCGATGTGGGCGAACGCCCGAGGCGATCCATGCCAGTTTCAAATATTTTGACAGTTGGGCCTAATGTGATCCAAGATAGTTTCAGGCGATGGCTCTGACGATGGAGCACATTTTTGGTCAAAAATTGCTCCTAACGGCTATAAACGGCTAGTTGGCTCTTGTCTTCACTTGCGAACATCCTACACTATAAATTGGTGCATTTGGTATAGCACAACACAACACAACACAACAACCTATAACAAAGAGAAACACGAGATTTGCTCAAGATTACACATTTATTTTTCAAGTTCATCATTTTGAGTTGTGTTTCATGAGTGTGAAGCTTATTTGTATAAGTCGTTTGTTGTTGTGAGAGTTGGTGCTTGAGTTTGTAAACACCGTGAATGTGTAATTTGTTGTTGCACACAAGTTGTGAATCATTGTAAGGTCCTCCAACACCGACACAAGTTGTAAATAATGTGTATAATGAGAAATCTTGACACATACGTCGGAGACATAAATCGCGAGAAATCTATTAAAAATCGGTGTTTTTTTTCTTAGATTATGTGAAGTCTAAAGAAAACATTGAGACCCATTAACGAAAGGTCTAACGAGAGACCGAGTAGAGGTTTGATCGAGGGGAATGTGATTGAAGCCCATGAAATTGATTTTCAACCATGATGGCGACCCAACCTGAATTGTAAAATCCAATTTGCAGGTTCAATGGGAAAACCGAATTAGGGGATGATCGAACAAAGCACTCGGGAATTGAATTCCTTACATATTCCTGTGATGAAAGAGAGATATACATGTACTTTGGGAAGGCTGAGCTCATGCTCTTAATGATTCTTCTATCTCGAGATGATAAAGTGGTGTATGACAGGATACTCCTTAGGAGAAATCACATATATCGAATGTGAAGGGCCGCTTCTATGAGATGACCCGATGGCTAAATCTCTAGAGCATCCGATGAAACAACCAGGCAGTCTAGGGCCAAAATGGACAACAACGAAAGAACCAATAATAGTGTGGAGATAAAGCTGTGTAAGTATTGTTGTCTTGGTATACATAAAACGTCGAATAGTTTAAGACATCACATCCACTAGTTGACAAGTATATCCAATGATACTTCACTAAGGAATGTTCAAGGTTAAACACCATCTATCATGATACAGTGAATTCTCGAAGTACTCTCAAATCTACATCTTGGTGCATTGTGTATTTTTTCGCCAATAGCATTCATGTGGGGGATTTGGTAGGAATTAATAAGAATGAGAATCCCAAGTGAGAAGCCCAAAATTTTGTTAATGAGACCAAAATTTGGTAAGTGAATTTTGAATGATCAACTGGCTAAAGAAATCCCACATTGACTTTGAAACACTTATGATTTGCTTATATTGAGAAACAAATCAATAGAGTTAGTTAAGTAGAAAATTGGGGTGCTCGTCGTGCTCCGTCCGTCCGCACGACTCGGCTCGACTCGGCTCGTCTCACCTCGCGTATCGCTGACGCGAAAGCAACCTATCTTTTTACTACTCGAATTTCTGGAAGAATTGTCTTTTCATATTCCTGACATTTCACCTCCTGTTTAATACTGAGTTAATTTGACTTAAGTGTGAGACTTAAATCGTGTTAATTTGATTTAAGTATGAGACTTAAATCTGTGATTAAGGTTCAAACTCATCTAGCTACCCCACTAAACCTTGCATTAAAAATTGACCTTTGGGAGGTCTGCTGCTCAGCTATATAAGCTGCACCAGCTCCAGTCTATAAGCATCCGAAAATCATTCATACATTCATATTTGAGAGTGCTGCACACTACCACGGTTCGAAAGAGTCTGCTCAAAATTCTCTGCTTCCATCCGTAGATGTGATTGGGCATTGTACATTGAAACTCACTTGTCCAGGAGGCCAGACGTTTGTAGCCTGACAAATTGAGTTTACGAGCACACGGATTGATTGGTCTCGTCCATGATTATTTTCTCTTCTCTGCTGTGAGGACATCTTAAACAGTTTATACACTTTTGTTGTAAGCCTTCTATTAGTGTACTTCGCTTTCCTTTATTTAATAGCGAACTATGTATTTTGATTAAAGTTTTAAAGTTTGTTTATACTAATTCAATCCATCGATTTAAATATACATTACCAACATTTTTTGTGAATAATCAGGGGCTACATATACTATCCCAATGTAAAAAAATATTTTTTTTTTTTGGATAGGAGGCGTATGCAGTATGGTGATGTTTTTAAACTACAATGACCTCTTTCTAAGAGGTAATTAAAAGCTTTGGATTCTTCTCGTACCGCGCATTCATATTTCTCACGTGTTTGCATGGCTGCATTCCCACACTATGCTTTGCCAATGCCATTTTTATAACATGATTGCACTTTAAACAAAAAACGAGTCGGGATATTTCTATTCCAACTCGAACTTGACACGACACGCCAATCTTTTATATTTGATTCAAGGTATGAATAGGTAAGTGACCGAATCTCACCCAGAGAATGCATGCCTGCAATGTCCGACTACTTTTGTCGTATTTTGCATTAAGTAAAAAATAATTCTTTTTTAGCAGTCACAAACTCAGTGGGATTCAAATTTAAAACTTGAATCCCCAAAAGCCAATTCTTCTACCATTCAACTAATTTAACCTTTTTTTA